>VZTJ01006424.1:0-37708 GCA_013397795.1 Orthonyx spaldingii | reverse complement strand
CCCCCCCCCGCAAACACACACTTCCCGCCTCAGCGTGAGGGGCGCGGGCGGGAGCGGGGACCGTCCCCTCAGAGAAGGATGGGCGTGATGTTGCTGACACCGTCCGTGAGGCAGAGACGGGACACCGAGGGGTGCCAGGAGCCGGGCGGCTCCTTAGCGGAGAGAGCCCGCGGGGCTGTCTTCCGGGGTTCCCGGGCTGCCCCCGCCACCGCCCTCCCCACCGGCTAATATTTGCCATGCGCAGACAACACGCACTTCACCAAACAATTCAGCCCGAGCCCCGCTGCAAACTCGCTGGGTTATTTTGCTCCTCGTTCTCCGCTTGTTTATGGCTGACGTTATCTCGCCTGCACCGCTCCCTCGGTTTCATTATCTCTCCTCGCAGATGGACCGTGGCTTTCCTTCCTCACAGGGCTTCTCTCTGCTGGTGCTATAGCTCCCTCTCCCCAGCTCTGCATCCCTCACCCTTGCTCGCAGGTGATGTTCCCGAATTGCTCCCACCTCATCCCTCTCAGCCCCTCAGCCCCAGTTCTTCCTGCTGTGGCTTCTCCTTTCCTGAATCCCATTTACTGTTTTCTAGGTGAGCCTTCCCCAGCAAAGCACTCTACTCCTGCCGTCCTTCGTCTGCAGTCCCTTCTCCTCTAAAAATCACACCAATAACATAAAGCCAATGGCACTAATGAAATAATAGTTATATTGTGTCCAGCAGGACCAGGGCAGTGACTATCCACTGTGCTGGGGCACCTCCAATCCTGGGGTAAGTTTTCAGTCCCTGGAGACAAGACAGACTTTGAGGGTCTGAAGAGTGTCCTGAGAAGGGTCTGGAGCACCAGGAGCTCAGTCTGGAGAAAAAGAGGTTCAGGGGGGTCTTCTCATACCCTACAACTTCTGGCAGAAGGGTGCAGCAGGGTGAAGGCTGGACTCTGCTCCCAGGGAGCAAGGGACAGGATGAGAGGAAACAGCCTCAAGTTGTGCTGAGATAGGCTGAGATCGGACATTGGGAAAATTTCTTCACTGAAAAGGGGGTCAGATGCTGGTACAAGGTACCCACGGCAGTGGTGGAGTCACCAGCCTTGGAAGTGTTCAAAAAACAAGTGGACGTGGTGTTTCACAATATGGTTTAGAGGGCACAGGAGTATTGGGGCGAAGGTTGGACTCGATGGTCTTGGAGGTCTTTTCCATCCATAATGATCTATGATTCTCTATACTCTTTTTCAAAAATAGTAATACAAAATCTGTGGCCACACAGTTACTGAAATTGAAACCTACCCTTTTTTCCATTTCCTTTGTAAACATGTCCTGTAACCATGCTGTAGCATATGTTTCTAGTAGTATTATTTAGAAGAAATTTGTATTTCCTGACATGCTCAAATATCAAAATAATCTCTAAAAAATTCCAATCAATAGCGATAATTGTTCTGGTTTTGCTGTGACATAGCTGTCTCTTGAATTCCAGCTAATGGCTCAGCTGATCAATATTTTATAGGGAGTGCTGCTTACCATGCAGCTCTTACATAAACACTGTTGGGAAGAGAGAAATCCCTGAGCTGACAGAGCAGAAAGGCAGGATGGCCTCCTGGGCTTGGCTATTAATTGATAAATTTACTAAAACTTCTTTCCAACCTTTTTATTGATTCATCTAAATGTACTTTAAGTTACATTTTTACTTCATACAGGTTGATGAATTTATTTGATCTGCAGGATTAAAGAAGTGCAACAGCTTCCAAGGATTCAAAGGCATGTTGGAAAAAGGGAAAAAAGTTTTTTACCTCGTTGGCAAAGAATTTAAGGTAAAATTACCTGTGGTTTTAATTTTTGTTATGTAAACCTGTAAGATTTATGTTGGGTGATTTGAACTTTGAGATTTAAGAAGTACTGAAATTCCAGCATAGATTTTTTGTCTTGTTCCCCCGCACTCAATAAAGTGGGACTTTTTATGTTCTTAGAATAAACAGAATCACATCAAAGTTACTGGCTACATCACAAGTTTTCACTGAGTGACCCACATGATCCCAAACTTTGTCTGGCTACTGGTCAGAGACAGCTTTTGATCTCTGCTAATAATGTAGTTCCTCTCTCCCAGCTTTCGTTTACGGGTTCGAAGGAGGGAGATGGGATGGAAGGAGACATCTGACTTGTCAGACACTCCTTTGGTAAGCTTCACATTGGGATTTCAAGGTTGTGCAGGATCCTTGCTCCCCCAAGGAAGCTCCCATTAAATCTGTAACCTGTAGACTCCCATCCTGCTCCTCCACTTGATCTTTTGGGTGCAACAGTCACCCAACACTCACCGGTCCAGACATTTCCCACCTTCCCCTGTCGGTATCAAGTTCCATGGAAACACCCTGCATGTGCAGGATGCACAGAAGGAATATTTCTCTTCACTTTCATTAGCTCTGTTCTGGCTGGGACAGACCTCATGCTGTCTCCTGAAATGTTGAATTTTTAATTTCACTTTGCTTTTATCATGTGAATTTTTCTCCATTGCATTCAAGTAGCAGATTAAATACATGAACCAGAAAACCACAAGCGCTAGTGATGGCTGGATTCATTTTAAGTGTGACTGAGATTTGTTTTAGAGAGCAAGAAGTGGTTTGAGGTTGTATTTGTTATTTCCTCACCACCACCACCTTCTGATTTGTTTTTAACCATCATGAGTGTAACAGCCAGCGTGTCCCTCTAAGGCAGCTCCTGAGGGGGTCGTGCCTGTGACATCCTTTAAGGAAGATGCTGCCTCTGGATCACTTTCTTAGCGACTACAATGAGCCATCCTGGTAGAGCTGGGAGACTCCATGCAGTCTGGATCTTGAGTCCTGCGTTCATTCTGGTCTTAGTTGTGCTGGTTCCCTGCGGAGAACTATGACCACCCTTCCAAAACACTCTGTGTCTGGTTTCCTCTTTCAGAGACTGAGCTAGAGGAGATATTTCACAGAGCAATAGCTGGGCAAATGCAAATCCTCCTTGCAGGGTTCTTTTAACTTCAAGCCACTAAATACACATACTTAGTCTATGGAACTGAATTTACTTCCCCTCTCAGAGGAACAAGCTTTGTCAGCTCTAATGATGAGCTGTTGTTTGACATTCACAATATTGTGCTTCAGTGCTTATCTGATGGAGCCACGCAAAGCTATTTAGGGGGTTCTGAAATGTGACAACCCACATGATGCTTTTTTAGACTTCACAAACCGCCTTTAAGAGGCAGGAGAGTATGACACGGGAACGGCTGGCTGGAACAACGACGTGCCTTAGTGCCAGCAGGGTTGCTGTAGCTGGGGAGGAGGAATGCTCTCTGGAAGTTTGCAGCTTTTATTATCTGCTGTCAAAGGAAAAACTTGCAGCTTGAAAGAACAGGCATCGTGGATGCCGTGGGTGGGGACTATGGGGATTATTGATCCTGTCTGGAAACAGCATAAAGATGGAGGCAAATATGTTAAAACCTGTTTGGACCATCCATAGACATAAGGGCTCAAGGGAGACAGTTCAGATGCCCCATTTCCTCCTTTCTTACCTTAATAAACAGCAAGATCTCATTTCCTGATAAACTTCTATATCTTCATCCTTGCTGACATGTGCAGCATTCATCGCAAGCTTTGTTTTGAATCCTGGAAGCCTTCAGGTGAAAGAACTCATTTAAAAATGAAACTTCTACAAACCTTCTGACTTCTGTTCACAGACTAACAGGTAAACACTGGCAAATATTGTGAAAGATTGTTACTTCTCCATGGTTGTGAAAATTATTAAGGTATCACAATGCTTATTTCACTTTTCCATAGCAGAAGAGCACCAGGGTTACCTTTGGCATCTTTTCCATGCGAACCCACGGAAGCTGAGTAAGTGGGTGGTGGATTCTCACTTCCTTGTGGTGGCCAGGTTGGTTTTGTGTTCTGTATTTTTGTCCTTCTGAAATTGCTGTTCAATTTATTCTTATCACTGAGAGGATTTCATATCCCAGATGAGATGCACAGATTGAATAAGCAAGTAAGCAGTAGAAGATCTTTTTATGTGACTCAAGAGGGAGGATAAATCCCGGTCCAGATGAGTGGGAATCTCTGGCTCCCCTGGGACCAGGATTTTACTTGCAGGCTTTATGGCTGTCTCGTTGGAGTGGCCTTTTTGCCAAAAGCAATGCAGAATATTCCACTATTCTGACAAAATGTCTGCCACCAGGAGGTGGCTTCACTCAAGTATATATTTCTGTAAGATGAAGACAAACTTAAATTTATTGCTCATTCCATTCATAACCAGAAGTTCTCCTGGCTTGCCAAACTGCTGAATCAGCTTGGGTACCTCACCCTTGAGTCAACACAGCCCAAAATAGAAACTTGCTCCATTTCCGAAGAGAGGAAGTACCACTGTTGTCTGCAAATACAGCCACATCTGACATGCTTTTATAGCTACAAACACTCAGTGGAGGGACTTGCATGGCACTCTGCTGCTAAAAAAAAAAAAAAAAAAAAAAAAAAAAAGGAAGTAAAAAGGCACTTTCTTTTTCAAAATAGGAGTGTTAGGGTTGCTATGAGTGGGACTGTGTGGGTTTGGAAGTCCCAAGGAATAAAGAGCAGAAGAAGGACTTTACAAGTGTCAGTCATTGATGTCACCTAGCCTAGCCCAGCATCAATCTCCCACTCCATCTACATGCAGTTTCTCAAGATGTACAAATTAGGGAGACAAGGGATGGGCTATAACCAAACTGAAGCAAAGTCTTAAGCCATTAGGAAATAATGGCAAGAAAACAGGGTAGAAGCCCAAAAACACTGACTGGAGATCAGCTACAGCGGTGCTCATCCAGCATTCCTGAGGTAGAGCTGAGTCAGTCCTGCTGCCATGAGGTAACTCTGCTTTATAGCCCAGCACAAAACAGCAAAAACCTGGGGAAATGACCAAGAGCTGCAGTCAAATAGTGGGAAGTGACACTAAAGTCATCAGCAGGACTTCGTGAGTAGGTGGAAGGCAGTGAAAAAGCACATAAAAATAGTCCTGTGTGATACAAATGAGGGAGGATTTTCTGTGGGTCCAAGTCAGGACAAGAAGTCGAAGAATGGCGATAATGTGAATTCCCTCGATCTGCCCGTCTCAAGCTCTGCAGCTTTTTCTCTTGCAAATGAGCATCTGTGATTTTTGGCATCCTACAAAAGGAACCCCATTGTCAAGCACCATTGGTGTGCCTTCTTCCCATGGGTGCTCCTGGTTCTCCCGTCCTGCATGCTGCAGGATGGTGTCATGCTCTTCCTGGTCCAGCAAAGGACTCTTTCTGGCGCTTCCATTAAACATGTCTGAACTGGCTCTATTTTCCACAAGGAACAGGCCATTCCAACGGGCAGACAAAAACCAGTAACCCCTTTCAAACCATGGGCAGATGAGATGTGACCCTTGGTTCAGGATTTTTCTGCAGTACTATGGAGGAAACTGTAGAGATCTGAAAAATTTGTCATTTCTGCAACGGGTGTGAAGGTTGCAACACACAATTTGACCATTTTCGGATTTTTGCAACGGTGCAATAGCAAATTGAAACATGTTTTATATTTAGTGTTTTGGATTATTCAGTTGAAAAGAGGTGGGGGTGAGGATTTACAGGTATAATTACAGGATTATGCAGTCACCTCATGCACACGCTGCAGGTTTGGGAAGAAGACCTGCTGCAAATCCACAGAAAACCCCAGCTAAGGAATTGCGTGTGCCGCAAGCAATTACACAACGTAAAACTTCGTGAAACATTTGCTCTGGGTGCACCAAGCCCTTCTTAAATTTAGGTTTCTGGGAAGAAGAGAATTGCTGGGGCATTTTTGTGACCTGATCCCTCATCTCGGTTGACCCGCGATGGAAAGGTGACCCCGAGCACGGCTGAGCTGGGAAAGGATCTGGTGAGAGCCATCGCTGTCCGAGCCAAGCAGAGTGTTCCCATCTGCATCCCTGAATAGACTCACTTGCTCTTTCCCTGGCTCTATTTTAGCCACAAATCTGTTATTCTGCCTTGTGGGTGCCAACATTTTTTAAAAAATAACCAAACTCAGTAATATTTGATTTCTGGTGCTTTTTTTTTCCCCAAAAGGGTTGAAGTGAACATTCTTCTCACCTATGCTTAGAACTTCACCTGTGTGGCTCTTCCAGACATCCAGAAAGATACATGACCCTCACTCCTCCAATGGAGAAGATATATCTCAGCAACTTAGCAATGATGTGACAAGTATGAGGTGGAAGGCATTGATGAGATACTATTATATCAATTTTTAGTTTGTATTTAAGACAATTTCTACACTTGTGTTCTAAAGCTTGGAAAAAGTTCGCTACTGTCTACAAACACAGGAACCAGTTGTTACTTCAATTTATTGTTGTGGTGTCAGGATTAACACTTGGATGAAACCAGAAAAAAAATCATACAGGGGAATTTATAGAATCAAACAATCACGGAATGGTTTGGGTTGGAAGGGACTTAAAATATCATCTCGCTCCAGTCCCCTGCCATGGCAGGGATATCTTCCACTAGACCAGGTTGTATGTGAAAGCAAACACCTTTCAAAAAATCATGTTTAAAACTGAGCATGAATGCATGTTTGTGCCATGTGCCCTGTTCTGTTGCCAGAAGAAAAAAAAAAAAGTGAAGAAAATGTTGCTGAGAGCACTAAAACATAACACTTTGGCAGAGGTGGTTATCACATCCTGCAGGCATTTTTACCTATGGCGCTGCTCTGACAACTGCGGTGTATTGTGGAAATAAAATGTGAAGTCACTCAGGACTGGGTCCTGCTGGTTGTGGATGAGGCAAGTACATAAATACCTCTTGACAGAGGTAAGAGGGAATGCTTGCTTCCACAGGGAAAGGGGAATAGTAGTTCTGGGAACTGAAAACACAACAAATGTTTGTTAAAAAGGGGAGCTGGGAAGCAGGACAAGGTGGCACGTAGAACACAGTGAAAGGTCACGGAGGGAGAAATGCTACAATCCAGCTTTTCTTGGCTAAATGTAACCAGGATTTAAGAATGGGGCCCTAATCCTTTTATAAACCGGGAATCTCCTTGAGTTGGGTGAATGGGAGAATCGACAGTCACCATCAATAAGCAAAAATCAAACAGCCCTCGTGCTTTGTGGCACATGTTAAACTCTCAGTGGAACAGCTGGGAAAAATCCCATGACAGGCTTTCCAGCAATTTCCCACCAAAGGTTTCCTCCAGATTGCAGCTTCCAGAATCTCTGCATGATTTGTACCTGCGAGAACTGCTCAGAGGTTGTTTTGGCAGATTCAGAGAGATGAGTTATTCACCAAAGGGAACTTGGTGCAGACCATGCTGCTGTGTGTGATCTCATGCTGAAAACTGTCCCACATCTTGTCTATTTATTTGGGAAATTAATTTCTAGAACACTTGGAAAACAAAACCAGGAGTTGAATTTGCCTCTCAGTATTTCTTCAGTCCAAGCAAACAAACAAACAAGCCTATTGTGTGTCTTATGTGTTCAGTCAAAACACCTCAGTTATTAATGTTGAATTCCTGGGTACCTGGAGAGCTTGTTCCTGAATAAGCTACAAAGCTGAAGCCTGGCTGAAAATACTAAAATAAGGTATCCCACCATCTTCAGCTGAAGGATTTCCCACACTTCTGCAGTGATTTTGGGAGGCAGAGACATGTGGCCAGAGAAAGAGAAAATGTTCCAGCCATGCACCAGGGAAGTGGAGGCTGAGAAGCAGATTTATTGTGCTAAGTGGCTTTTTCCTGTCTGCTCATTTCTCCTCTTTTACCATCCTTGTTTCCGTTCCTTCCTCAGCTTTGGCTCTGTTGACAAGCAGGGAAAATATTCTATTCCCCTTCCACATATTCATTAAGTTTCATTTTATTAGAACCCAAATAACTACTGCCGTGTTTGATTTTTTATTTGCACTATTTAAGCTCTTAATGAAGGATTCGCCCTTCATCTGGATCTCTTGCTTCCTTTTCTCATTGCATTCAGATCACAGTCAAGTCCCATGGACTGCTTTAGAGACACTTTGAGTGGAGATATGTGGATTTTTACCATGTTTTTCCTCCTGCCCTGTCTCACCCCTCCAGCCACGCTGCTCAGATCAGGAAGGCACCAAGTCCATCACTTTGCTACAGCCTCAAGCTTCTTCTTCCAAGCCAGAAATGTGGGCAGGGCTCTTGTAGAGATTATCATCTTCCTAGCCTCAGCCTGAGTACAAACCAGCCCACAGCCCACCTCTGCCCCTAGCAGAGCAGTTGTTCTTCTCTAACCATGGAAACTTCAGCAACACAGAATCGCTGCCTTCATTTTTCCCCAAAAAGGCAACTTAGTGAGAGGGTGTTTCTCTGTCCAACAGAACAGAGCTTCAGGTGGCCACTGCCTGGAGCCCACCACTTGTGCACTGCTCAGTGTCCTAGGAGAGGGTGCAGATGTAGAGTTTTTCGGCTGAGGTCTTATTCAAATTATATATTAGACTGAAAAATGAACACACAGCAATGAAGGATGCTCCCAGTGCCTGTGGGGGCTGCATGGGACTCACAGCAGGGATGGTCTGGACTGCTCCATCCTCCTCCTGTACCTTAAGGCAAAGACATGGCAAACAACATGGACTGAAAGCAGTCCCTTTTATAGGCCTCAAATCTTACAGAAAAGAAAGAGATAGAGGGCTGAAGAAACCTCTTTCTTAGGCTGTAAATGTATTTACTGTTTCTGCAGCATAGGGAGAGCACTAAGCTTCACTTAGCAAAAGTAACCAAATCTACTGGAGTGTGGGGTTGGAAAACTTTTATGTCTAGCAAGTAATAACTGTCTTTAATTAGCTTTATTTACATGATAGATGTCAATGTTGAGCTCTCTCAGTGAAAAGGGCAGAACGTCCTTAGTGGGAAATGTGATTTTTGAAGCCTGACAACATAAAACCAGCGGGAAGGTTTGTGCTCAGACTGCTGGGGAGAAAAATCACTGTTGGCTCAACAGAACAGGAAGGATTTCAAGCCCACAGCAGAAGTTTTTCAAGAAACTAATGAAAATGGAGGATTATAGTTTAAACTGTTTTGCAATCACTGGCCTCAATCCTGCAGACATTTTTCACACACACTCAACTTTATATCTGTGGTTGGTTTTGCTGACCCACATGGGATTATTGACACCTGGCGATAGAAGTGAAGGCCAGACTGTTTACAGAGCTGACTTTAAACTATAGCATTTTAATTTAAAAAAATTACATTATATCAAGGTCTGCATAATCGGCTCATTGGGATCCTTTATGTTTGAAAAAAAAAACTGCTGAGAAATTAAGGAATTAAGATTCCTGAAGTGGTCTCAGATCTGCTCCCTTGTGTGAATGGGACCTTTTGTTATGCTGAATCACAGCACTGCGCCACAAAACTTACTCAGCAAATATTTAAAAAAAACCCACCTTTATAAAATTTGAATCTATGACTCACATGAAAATACTGTCTGCATTTCTTTCCTCTCTAAAAAAGTACGTTTGGCCACTACCTGAGTTTGGAAGGTTTCCCCTCATCGATAGGGGGCAACTAATTGGGAGAAAATATTATTCTATAATTTTTTTTAATTTTATATCTTGGGAGTATATTGTACCTGCCACGAAACAAGTTTTTGAAACCCCCAAAACAAGAATAAATCCCCTCTGCAAGGTCTGGTTCCACCGTTTATCAGGCTGTCAGTGCAGGAGCCAAACTGCCATTGGGTTGACTCACATTTTGGCATTTTGTGTTTATATACATGATGATGATGTTTGCAAGCAACAGGGAAAAATCCCTGTGTTCATCAGCACCATGATCCCAGCAAAACCTTTCCCTCCTCAGCTTCATCAGCAGAGCCCAGGGATATGGCCAGAGCCACAGTCTGGTGTGGGCACTGAGTCTTTGCCACTCAGCACCAAGTGAAGCCAGGGCATTCCCACAATCCTCACCTTGTATCCCAGACCTCCAGCCGGCCGGGCCTGTGGCTGCCAGAGCCCCAGATCTGCCCAAATTTAGGCACCCCTGGTGCCTCTCTGCCCTACCCATCCATCCTGACCCTCTGTGATTCTGCCAGCATCCTTCTCAGCTCTGGAAAGCCAGCTTTGGCACTCAGGGCACCTTTCACATGATCTTTATCCCCCCAGGTCCAAAAGTTTTAGTATTGTATTCCTGGCACTGGTATCGTCCTTGACACAGGGTTTATTTTTATCTCACTGCCCCTTTTTGTCTCCAGCTCGCTTGCCCTAAGTGTTAGCTTGGTTTTTTGCCTTTTCCCAGATTTTAAGGACATGATGGGGCCACACAATGACCTGGCAGACCTGGCTGTACATTGCTGTCACTCCCACCAGCCTCTCCTGGCATTCCCTAAACTTTAACCACAGCTTCTGGCTGCATCACCGTCCCGTCGGTCACTGGGGAGAGGCAGAAGTTGTCCCTTCAGGCCCTGCCACCACGGTTCTTCTCAGCGTCCTCTGGCTCAGGCTGACCCACCATCACCTGCCCCACGTCCCACCCCTGACATCCTGCCTCGTTCTTTTCCAGGTGAAGAACCACAGCTGGAGTAAATCAGGGGGACAATGCCATGGGGAAAACCCTGTCCTGGGAAGCAATAATCCCTTAGCCCATTCAGCTTTGCTCCATGATTGTGCTTGTCAGCACAGCTCTGCAGCAGAGCTCGGGCTGTGCCGGGCCCTGCAGGGTTGGAGGCCAGGCTGGCTCTCCTGGAGCATTTGGCTGAGGTCTGTCACCATTGACTTAAGCAGGAGCAGGTCTCAGCTGCTGAAAATCCCATCCAGATCTGCCGCAAAGTGGAAATAATTTGTTAAATGCTTTGTATCGGGGCGGTAGCACCCCTTCCTCTTGCAGAAGCACAGATTTCTGCTGATGGAAAGGAGCAAAGAGAGCATCAGGATCCAACTAGGTGAGCAGATACCCGGAGCACAGCCTTGATTTTGGCCGGGGCTGGGGCTGCAGCTGCAGCTGACACAAACTTTCCACTGGTGGCAATGGGTCAGAGGCAGCTCCTTTCCTCCCTGCTCCAGCCCTCGCCTTTGGGAGCTGTGGGCAGGATTAAGGAGAAAAAGCAATGTATGGGTCATGGGAAGAGGGAAAACAGAAGCAGCTCAGCCAGCCGAAGAGGAAACGGGGGACACAGATGTCTGTGGAAAGCTGAAGCCACTTACAGAGGATGCATTTACTTGTATTTCCTTCCACTAGAGCTTAATTGCAATGTTTTTTAATGACAGGTAGGACGGGAGCTGGGCTTCTGCCTAAACTCTTCTACGTCCTGCATAAAAGTGCTGAATTTAATATTAACAACAATTAATCACAGCTACTGGGAAGCAGCCGGCAGCATTCCCTGCCCTGGGAGTGCTCGGTTTGCATGCTCGGCCCCACCAGCTCCCATCCCCAGGCCAATGGCACTGGAAAGTCACAAGGAAGCAAGGGCCTTCCCTATACTGCTGAATTTCAATCCAGAGCTGAAGTGGTGGTGGCACCAGCACCCCCTTCCCATTCCCTCCAACAGCCTTTGATGGGAATACAGGCGGTTTTGGACACCTCATGTCTCTCCCATGGGTAGGAATTGGCCATTTGCCACCATCTTAACCACATTCCATTTTCCCTCCCTCTGCCCCAAAAGGCCACTGGGTAATCCCAGATCAGAGCAATCCGTGTGGGTTAGGGCGGATTGCAGGTTTGCTGGGATGCTGACGGTTTTCTCCTGTTGTTGATACCGTGACTGCCTTTCTCATTGGCAGCACTAATTGCTCATTGCATGTTTTGCACAGATACACGAGTATTTTGGAACAGCCCCTCTTTGCATCCTGTAATTAAATGACCACTAATGAACGTGTTAGACAAGGAGCAGCCAAGTGCTCCAATCTGTGCAGGGCATCCATAGAATAACTGCTTGGAATTCACTGTGATGTGGCACCAAGTTGCTGCCTGGGCTGCAGGAGCTCCTGGCCAGGGACAATAGTGTGTGAGCACCCTGTCATCCCTCTGGCCTCTGCTCTGCTTAGAGGTACCCCCAGGCCTCAACCCACCACCCACCACCCCCCCATTTTTCAGGGGTAATATTTGGTGGACACCTCATGGAGTGAAAATCTGCTTCCCAGGGCTCCAGGCTGCCCTGGCTCCTCTGATGCTTGCCCTGAATATGACCCAGGTGTACTAAAGCAAATGGTGATCCCTTGGGGCCAATATCCAGGCTTTTCCCATCTCCCTCAAGCAGACAATCCTTTTGGACATTCCTTTTCCTGAGGCAGACAGCTCCAGAAGCAGCCTCGCTCTCCATCCTTCACCGTGTCTCCTCCAGGAAAAACCAATGTCACATGCAAAGCCCAGTTCTGGATCTGAACCCCTTTGCAGCCTGCAAATCCTCCTCCCATGGAGATGTGTGGATGTGGCACTTGGAGATGTGGTTTAGTGGTGGCCTTGGCAGTTTGGGATTAATAGTTGGATTTGATGATCTTAGATGGCTTCTCCAACCTGTGATTCCACTGATGTGAACCGAGGGAAGTGCTCCCAAAGCCCCTGTACACTCTCCAGGACACTGCTTTACTTGCCTTCCTGGTTCAGTGTCCTGCACATCTTGGGCAAAATGTGTTGATTTTGGGGTTCTCCACAGACACAAAGTGACTGCAGTGCTCTGGTTTGAGGTGGGAGGTGTCTGTCCAACATGTCCTGAATCCACACGCTGCACATCCACACTTAATGTCAAAACTCTTCCAAATGCAAGCCTGAGCCCAGACCCTGTCCTGGGAGGGACACCAGAGGGCTGGGGTCTGTGCAAGCGAGGGTGCTCTTGGGGCTGCACAAACTTCCACAGGCCCAAAAAGGAGGTACTTACATGGAAGGGGTGTTTTGTTTGCTCCAGGAGCTGAAAATGGCAGCTTGAGCCAGTCAGGCATCTGCTGCCAGCAGGGAGAGTGTCAGCCCCAGCTCTGCAGTGGACAGCCAGGTGGGAAGATTTTCAGGACCATCTGGGCAGCGAGAGAGTGGCTTCATAAACATGTCACAGCCACTGGGGTCTTACAACTGCAGCACAGGGTGTTTTGCGGGGCAGGATTTGGAAGGAGTTTGGCCCCAGCATTGGATGCATGGGAACAGCAGAAAACAGGCTGGGTGGGGACCTCCACCGTGCAGCAGGCAGAGCACCAGGGCTCCCCCCGGCTCCCAGCAGACCTTTCCAAAGGCTTTTATTCTTTTTCTATGATTGGATACGGGACATTTTCATCCTTGCAAGAGGTGCTGCCGAGGGGCAGAGGTGGGGGAGGACAACCAAAAGGGACTGAAAATCCCTTGGCTGGTGTTTGAGGAGCTTCAGGAGACCTTTGGAAAACTTGGTGGGAGCACCCTGGGCACTGGCAGGATCCGGCCGCCGCCAGGCTCTCGGCAGCACCAGCAGCTCTTCCCCAGCAATGTCACTATGATAAATGTTTGTCTTTTCCGTCCAAGAGATACAGCGGAGCCGCTGCCAGCACCATGTCTCAGTGGAATTGGGGTTCGCACTGCCAGGAGCGTTACCGGCTCATGATTCACATCTTTACAGCAGCTTTGGAAGGAAAATGTGCTTCTCACCAGGCAGACCTTCACGCACGTCGAGATGCCACAGTTTTTCCAGACTTTCCAAAGGAAGCCACAGCCAAGTGAGACATTCCTTCTTCTCTTCTAGCTTTCTTGGAACAATCTTCTTTGATTAGTGAGACAGATAGTTGGAGAGAAAGACAGACAGGCTGGGAATAGGATTATAAAGAGCAGTTTGCTTGAGCGCCAGTCGCTGGTGGGAGGGTACCTCCATCCGCCCCTCACTGGGTGGCTGCTGAGAACCCCTGCTGTAGCTGTGGTCCCCCACCCCTTTGTCCTCCTTCATGGTCCCCAGCCCCTGTCCTCTATGGTCCTCCATTCCTGCCCTCCTCCATGGCTTCAAATCCCGGCCCTCCTCCATGGTCCCTGACCCCTTTGTCCTCCTCCATGGTCCCGAGCCCTCTATCCTCCATAGTCCCAACCCAGTGTCCTCCCCCATGGAGGAGGACAAACCCCCTTCTTTCCTCCATGGTCCCTGACCCCCTGCCCTCTGCTGGGATCCCAACCCCCCTGTCCTCCTCCATGTTCCTGGACCACCTACTCTCCTCCATCCTCTTCAGATCCCTGCCTTCCTCCACGATCCCCAACCCCCTGCCCTCTACTGTGATCCCCAAGCCCGGGTTCTCCTTTGTAGTCCCTGACCCCTGCCTTCTGTCGTGGTCCCCAGGCAGCATCTGCTGCGGGAGGTGGGAGCAGGGATCTGTGTCACCAGGGAGGATCACACTGCCCTGAGGCACAAAGCAAAGGAGTTGGGGTTCCCTTTGCCTGTTGGGCCTATGGCACAGGGAGACAGATTGGAAAAGCAGCCAAATGACTCAGGCATGGCTGGCAGGTCCTGTGCAAGGAACAGGGGCGAAAGCTGGGGTGCATGGAAGGAGATGGGAGTTCCTGCCTTGCTCCCTGCAGCTGCACCCCCTCAGCCACCCCAGTCCCGGCACTCTCTCCCACACCGGGAGGAGAAACAAAACAAGCATCTCCAGGGAGTGTGTTTGGAAAATACCAGGTTTTATTAGACAGGCTGATGTTCAAGCTGACAGTTTTATCCCAATGCACATGATCACGGGCATCTACAGGGCCTGTGTCCCAGCTCCCTCCCTCCCACGAAGCTCTTGGGCAAGACGTTCACCCCCCAAATGCTGGGGAGGTTTGGGGCTTCTCAACAGAATGAAAATGTCCCCCTGCTCCAAATTTTTCCACTCCCAGATTCTCAGAGGTCTCCTAAGAAAGCTCAGTGAGAACCGGGCTGGGAACTGCAATCCTCCTGGGACCGACAGCCACTTGACTCCATGGGAGAGGACCTATTTCAGTGGTGGCATCTCCCTGAGCCAGCACAGAGCTGGGTCAGTGTGTGTCTCAGGGAGCAGACCACCAGTGCCATGGCTTTGGAAGGAGAACCCAAACCAACCATATCAGAGCGAAAAGGGTTTTGGCTGTCGTGGGGGAGCCCCATCCAGGACACAGGCACCAGGGCTTTGCACAGGGCGTGCGGGTGCTGCAGGGCAGAGGAAAGGAGGAGAGGAGGCGATGAGGGCTGGAAAATAAAGCAAGGTAAAAGGAAACCAGAGAAAGGATGGGGAGAATGATGGGAGTGGCCTGAGAGCGGAGTAACAGTGCCTTCAAGGTCCATGTGGGACAGGGGCCCTTTGCCTGGACTTTAGGGGGACAGAGGCACAAGGAAAGAGATGGTGCAATACAGTGCTTGCAAATAGAAATGTTTAAAGGCCTTTGCTTTCCGTGACAGTGACACACGGTGTGACAGCAGGAACAGTGACAACATCAGCCAGTTTCTGTTGGTGTTTCTATTCCATTAGCTCCTAAAAAACCATGCAGACCAGCCCAACAGAGGAGAGTGAATGCGAGATGGAGAGGAAAACTGATGAGCAACAGGATCACGGACAAGAAAGAAGGAAAGACAGCAGAGGGGCAGGTTTGAGAACTCACAGTACTCACAAGCACAGCCCTTCTCTCCAGACTGCTCTGGCTGCTGCACACTCTGACACTGCTTGCCTTGCCTCGCATCTCTGCTCCCTCTGCACTGCAGGCAAAATCCCTCTTCCTGAACCACGCCCTGCCCCGTGCTTGGACGTAAATTTGGGTCTCAACTTCATTAGTTCAAATATCAAGTCCTACCTTGAAGCAGAGGCCAGGAGCATTCAAGTTCCTGCAGCAGCGTCCCCCCCAAACTCACCTGGACTCAAGGGGACCTCTTCTTTGCAGTGCCTGGGGGACATGGAGCTCTCCCAGGCCTCCTGCCATAGCTCACATCCTGTTGCATGTGTGGAGACAGGGGGCAATGCCTCCACACCCTTCCCATCACAACACAGCCTTCCAGTCACAGCTTTCTCTTTCCCTCTTTCATTCCTTTTGCCTTTTTCTTGCCTCAGCCAGCACTTCCATGTCCTCTTGCTTCTGTTAAAGGTAAGTGCCTTTTCTCCAGAGGTTTCCTGGAGAGTGGCGCTTGCTGTGGGTGTTTGGCAGAAGGAAGGACTTTCAGCAGGTCCTTCGTGGGCTTGAAGGTGCCAGTTTCCATCCAGGACAACATCTATCTCCTGGTTGGTTTGGGCTCAGCTTGGCAGACAGCCATGCTGCCCATGAGGGCCAGGTTTCAAGGTCAGCTGTCCATGGGGAACCTCACCCTGCTCGGGTGCTTCCAAAGCAATACTCCTTCAGGACTGAGCACCGATGCTCAGAGATGAGCCAACAAATGGCTAAAAAGGGAGGAGTTTGGAAAGCAAGCCCCAGAAACCTGCCTGGACTGTCCCGGGGAGGACAGATGAGCAGGTGGGCAAAAGGGATGTGACCTTTTTAACTTCACAGCTAATGACCCCCCTTCCTGCCTCCCTCCACAGAGCGAAAAAACACAGAGGGCTGACTGAGAAAAGAGCAACATGGACTTGAACAAAGGCAAACTGCCAAACCCTCACCCTTGGAGCCCTGCAGGTCCACAGACAAGACTTGTTGGCATGGGTTTTGAGGTTAATGACACACATAGGCATGAAGGGCCTTCTTCTGTGCTGGTCCAGGGGGAGGAAACCCTGCTCACACCTCCTTGTGGGACCATCTGATTTGGGGTGCTGGCCTTCCTCCTCCAGCACAGCTCAGCCAGTACTGACTGCTCCTTTCCATCTCATTTCTTCCTCTGCCATGGACTTGCACATCCCATCACAGCTGCCTGTCTGGAGCTACAAACGCCCCTGCAAACGCTCCTTAAGTCAAACACCCACATGAAGGCTGCAGAAGATCAGTTGAGCTGTTAAGTGAAAGCAGAACTCACCAGGTGACCTAGAAGTCTTGGAAAGAAAAACGAGATCAATATTTGCTGAGGTTTGTAGCAGGTTTGTGCCTGAAAACAATAGCTGGGACATGGACTCTCTTTCCTTGACCAGTGCTCCTGCTGATGCCTGGGTGTGTCACTGCTCTCCCCTGTGCTCTCACGCCGTGCCCTTCTTCTCGCTCCCTTATGGCTTTGGGGATGCAGAGGCTGAAATTCCTCTTCATGCACTCTTGGCACCAGTGGAAAAGCAGCTGCAGTCCTGCCCATGCATTGCTTATACTTACAGCTTAAACATTGCCTTCTACTTGAAAGAACAAAGATAAAATGTCAGGAATTCACAGTTTTTATTCTCTTTCTTATGCCCACCCATCTTCCCCTGCCATCGATGTCAATGACTCAAAGTCCTCATCGTACAGTAGCCTTTGCCAGCGCGGCACTCAAAGGGTTAACAAACCATGGCTTCTTGGACAGATAAGACATAAGCTCATTCACCAGTAGGAACACGTGGACAGTTGGGTTGTGGATCACCTTAGGGTTTCCTGTAGCGATTCTTTGGGGTTTCGCCACAGCCAGTGACGTCGCAGGAGAGGACATTGGGCTTCTTCCCCAAGCCAATGCTTCCCAAGAGATCGGGAAGCTCACGGGTGATGGCCTTCTCGATCTTCTCTAGGAAACACCCTCCCATGTAGGAACACTGCTGAGACAGCAGCTTAAAACTGGTGATGGGGTTGATGCCAAAGAAGTCCTTGTAAGCCTCGCGATTGGGGAGGTCAAATTTGCTGACATTGGTCTTTGCCAGAATGGACTTAAAAATAAAGAACCTGTCAGGATCTTCCACAATGTCCCTGAACACCAGTTCTCCATCGCTAAAGAAGGTCATTTTGTCCTTGTAGGTCTGTAGATAGCGATCGACCAGCAGGGCGTGGATGCGCACCCGGATGGCGTGCTGGCGGATGAAGGCGATCTTGTTTTCCATCCTGTTCTCAATAACTTGGTTGAGATCTTCCAGGAGCGATATCTCTTCTTTGAGGAACAGGTCTCTGTGGGTTTCTGGATGGTAGTCGTGTGGCCAGAAGGAGCTAACATACACCCTGGGCGGCTCCGTGACGTTGATGAGAGGAGCCAGGCTCCAGAACAAGGCGCCGTAGACTCTCATCAGCTCCTGGGTAGCCAGGCTGTCGGCTTTGTTCAAGATGATTCGGATCTGAGACTCGCGGCCCTTCAGCTGGCGAAACAGCATCTCCAGCTCCAAGCCCACGTCCAGCTTCGTGGGGTCAAAGACAACGAAGATGAGATCGGCCCTGTCAATGAACCACTGGCACACGTCATTGAACGGGTAACCTTGAGGAGAGGAAAGAGGGAAAGCCAATGCAGGATGAGTCCCTTCATCAAGGGATTGATAAATCATGAGCCTGCTGTGCCTCAGTCCCCATTTGGGTTGCATGGGGTGTGAGGCACAGCAGACTTCCCCTGTAGCCTAGAACCTCCTTCTCACATGCTAAAAACACTTCGGAACTTCTTGGCATGAAAAGCCATCCTTGGGTGTCAGGGCTTGTGACTGCCTGTCTCTCTCACCCTTATCTCCAGACCTTCCTCCTCCCTGATGCTGACCACAGGTTCCTGCTGTTCCTGTGAGCAGATATCGAATCACAGGATCAGAGAATCATTATGGTTGGAAAAGTCCTCTAAGATCATTGAGTCCAACCATTCCTCCAGCATTGCCATGGCCACCAGTAAAGCATGTCCCCATCCACACATCTTTTAAATCCCCCCAAGGGATGGTGACTTCACCACTGTCCTGGGCAGCCTGTGTTGTGTCAGGTCTCTTCTCCCTTGTGCCTCAGACACCTTCGTCACCTCAGATCATCGCGGCATCTTTCCTGGGGTCCCTTAAATGAACCCAGTGAACCCCTACCTCTTTCTTGCTGCTTGCGGTTTTCGATGATGCCCGGCGTGTCCACAAAGGTGACTCGCTCCAGTAGTTTGTGGGGCACCTCAATGCCTATCAGCTTCTCCAAGAAGTTCTGCCCAAACTTCTCCAGGGGTGAGAAGGAGCGGGCGCTGTCAGCAGCCATCACGATGCCCTCGATGGTCTTCAGCTTCGGGCCGTGCATGATGACAGTGAACTCGGAGGTGGTGGGTTCTGCCCCTGTGCAGCAATGAGAGAAGCAGCAGAGGTGTGAAATCCATGCCAGGCTATGCACATAACAGGGCTGGCCTGAGACTGGGAGCATTAGGAGCATTGGGAGCATCACACGCTTCTCAAGAGATTCAGGGGCAAGGCAAGCCCAGACTTCTTGGGAAGATGTGAGTGGGGTTGTTTTCCATGGTGACTGCTTTCTCTGGAAGTGGCCTAACTGCACAAGGTGTTGTGGAGAACCATCTCTTGGGAGCCCTCATTACCACAGCTCTGATCTGGCCATGGACATCTGACCTTAGCTGTGAGATTACATCTGTGAGAGCAGGGAGGAAGGAAGGGGAATGGCTTTTCTCCTGGGAGGGTGAATTAGCTGGCTGCATATGAGGAGGGATGGGGAGAGGAGAAAGGTGAGTTGCCCTTTTGACATGACTGCTGCTCAGGGGTTCAGGGTTGGGAGCTGCGAGCCCTGTGCTGCAGAATGAGGATGCTGCAGGAGAGACGCTCTCCTCCACCCTTGGAAGGGTGGCCAGGCTGTGATGGGGAACCTCTCCCTCCCTATGGCACTGCAGCCAGGTGGCACGGAGCAGATCCCAACCTCCCTGCTGTAACGAGGGATCCAAGACACATGGCTGGGAATTGCTGACTGCACAGATGTGGAAATGCAGGTGCTGGCACCCCCTTGGCAAAGCAGTGAGCGTGGTACCTGTGTAGAGCTGGTAGGGAGTGTTGTCCAGCCCCAGGAGGTAGTTTATCATGGAAGATTTGCCAACGCTCCACGGTCCCAGGAATAGCACCATAGGCTTGGAAGTGATCTCCCCATCTGCAGAGAGGGGAAATAACAAGAGGAAGTGAAGGAACAATAGCCATCGCCGCCGTGCTATTAACTCCCGGCTGTAACGAGCATCCCATCCGAGCGGCACGGTGATGCTGCCGGGCAAACAGCTACCCTTCGGGGGCCACCAGCCATTCACCAGCCAAGGCAGCACCCCAAGAACGGGACAGCCCCGTTCTCTGCAGCAGAGCCCACCTCACTGCCAGACCTTCTCCGAGGTTTAGCCCTTCTTAGACTGCGGAGGACTGGAAGGTCTTTTAAGCCATGTCTCGGTTTGGTTCTGGTTTAGCCAGGTGAGTGTGGGGCTGGCTGCGGGGTGCGGGTGTTGTTCGAAGGCAGCCGCCAAGGAGGCCATACCGCAGCCGTGCAGAGGGAGCTGCCGTGGGTTTGGGAGCAGGGCTTGGTAAGCGCCGTGCGAGCCTCGTGCCAGCTGCCTGCAAGCCTTTCCACCATGCCCTCACAGGACCTGCCCCCGGGCCGTGCCTCCCAACCCTCCGGCCGAGCAGGAGGGCACTGCCTGGGCATGAGCTGGGTGTGAGGCTCCAGCTGGGTGTAGGGAGGGCAAACAGCCCCGCTTTGGGCTTGGGAAAAGGCAAGAGGAGAGTGAACTATAGTCCCCATCCTGCATTCTGCAAGTGACGCAGTTTTCTCCATGAGGATGGTGACCTGTCCCCATGCCATGCCATCAGTCCAGGTGCACAGAGGTCCCTGAACACACGCATCCAGTGCCCTCAGGAGCAAGCCCTGCTCAAACAGGACTCATGCAATCAGCTTGTGCCCACACCGCTCAACCCCCCAGCCCCCACGACACCAGGTAGGCAGCCGGTGGAGCCCAGGGCCTATGCCAGCCCTCAAGCTGTGCCCAGGACACACGGGAGCCTGTGAGTCCAAAACAGGACAAGAATGGAAGTAAAACTGGGTGAGTTCCCATTGGTGGAAACCAAAAGCTCAGGGTGGGAGAGGGTCCATCCCATTGTTGCCAGCAGGAGTTCATCCAGGGGATGGATAACACCAGAGGAGCTGGGAGCTGCTGTCTCAGCTGGAGCTGAGCCTTCCTCCATGGCCCAAGGCAAGGAGATGCCCTGGGCAAGCTGTGCTGCCCTCGGCACCTTCTCTTCATCCCCATGCCTAGGGCCTATTTTCCCTGAGGTAGCTGAGAGCCCCTGGTGCTCCATGGCTGCCCCCCACACAGGAGCCAGCAGCTTCCCAGCAAGCCAGGGATCCATCTCCAAGGTGGGGGAAGCCACAAAGCCCCCCTGGTGCTGAGCTCCTGCCCCGAGGGTGCTGGAGGGCACTGCATGGCGGCTTCACACTGAACCCATCTGGCCATGGGAGCAGGGGCTGGGGAGAACATTCCAGCCTCCTCCTGCTGCATCTGCCCATCACAGAGTCACCGTGGCACCTCTGGGGAAGGGAATGGGCTGGGGACATCTCTCCACGAGGCACTGCTGCATCCGTGCAGCTCAGCCCTCCTTCACAAAGCAGGACAGTGCTTCGGAAGCAGGGGGTGGATGGCTCTTCCTGCACCCCACTCCCTGCCTGGCAGCTGCGGGAATCCAGCCTTGCCTTCTCGCCATGGGACCAAAACAAGTGTTGAAACCTTGGACTCTCATTATTAATCATTCCTCTGCCGCTCTGTCGCCGCTGCTCTGCTCTCTTGCCAGCTTTAATTAGGTTACGGATGGTTGTTATTATTACTCTTATCCCTGTGATGTTGTGCCAGAGGTTTGGGGTGGATCTCTGTGTGCTCTTTCATAACACATCCCTGGCCAGGTGTGACTGTGTGAATGTGGGCACCTGCGAGCTCCGGCTCTGCTGCACATCCCCCTCTCTGCTCCACGGAGCCAAGGTGGGCAGCCCCCCTGCCTGGTCACCCACAGCCCCTCGAGCCCCTCTCTACCCCCATGGGCTGTGTAGGCAGTGCCAGGCACTTGCAACTCTGTAGGAAATGCAAGGATGTGAGGCCGTGTATGGATTCTCCAGCTGCTGCCCAGAGGCTGCGAGAGAGGCAGCATCTCCCACCGGGAGGGTGCTGGCCTGGCATCTGTCCCTGCTATGTTCCCGTGCCATGTCTGTCAGCAGCAGTTTGGGTCAGCTCGATGGTCCGGGCAGCGGAAAAGAGCCGGAGCTCGCCGGCGGCCGAGCGGGGATGGCGGCAGCTCCATCACAGCGGCTCTCTCCAGCCACCCTGTGGCTGCTCGCTCCCAACTCAAGCTCAGATGAGCCTCAACCTCATCCCTCCGCAGAGCCTGGGTCTGCTTGGACTGCTCATGTCTGGGCATAGGAGCAGTTTGGATGTCCAAGTAGTTTTCTTTCCTAGAGCAGTGGCTTTCTGTGAGGTTTTTCCACCTGGCAATGCCAGACTGCCCTTGATTGAAAGCGCCGCTGCTCTGGGGTGGAGAAGAGACAGCTCGGAGGAGAACTTAGAGCCCCTTCCAGTGACTAAAGGAGATCCAGGAGAGCTGGAGAGGGACTTTGGATCAGGGTCTGGAATAACAGGACAAGGGGGAATGGCCTCACGCTGAGAGAGGGCAGGGTTAGATGGGATTTAGGGAGAGATTCTTCCCTGTGAGGGTGGGGAGGCCCTGGCACAGGGTGCCCAGGGCTGCCCCTGGATCCCTGGCAGTGTCCAAGGCCAGGCCGGACGGGGCTTGGAGCAACCTGGGATAGTGGAAGGTGTCCCTGCCCATGGAAGGGGGTGGAACTGGATGGGCTTTAAGGTCCTTTCCAACCCAAATCATTCCATGATTCTGTGACTAATACTGGGCAGGACCTTGTCCCTCCCTGTCCTCAAGATCAGCAGACGTGCCTGGTGTGGCCTCTCCCATAAGTGCAAGTCTGTCCTGAGGATGCTGAGCAAAGCAGAGGATCTAGCAAAACCTCCTTCTTCTTCCAACTGAGCCACAGGCACCAAGGTCTTCTCTGTCCTCAAGCCACCCAGGAAGGCTGGAACACCTGGGGAGACTCCCAGCATCACCCACGCTTCTGTCCCATCCCTGTGCCACAAACACCACCGGCCATGTGCCCATGGCACGGATCCAGCCACCCTCGGAGGGCTGGCTCCCTCCCTCCCTCGCTCCCAAAGCCTCCAAATCCATGAGTATCCTCACAACACGTGTGCCCACAGACAGAGGGACGAGCCCACGTGGCTGCAGGTGGCCTGTGCCTCCCCCACGTGCCCCCCGTGCTGCGCCCACCCCAGCAGCACGTGTGCGAGCGCCTGAACCCGAGATGAGATAAGGCAGCTATCGGAATATGCTATAAATACCCACAGCCCTCTCCACTGCTGGCACGCTGGCACGGCAGGGAGCCAGAGGCTCTCCAGGCACCGGCAGGGCTCTGCCGTGGCCCTGTCCAAAGCAGCCTGGTTTGGCAGGGTCTGGCAGTGTGGCCGTGGGGCAGGACAGGAGGGGCAGAAGATGGGATTTCCCTGCAGGAACATTGTTCCCGTGGCTGAGCACCGGGCCCAGGGGAGGGGCTGGGTGTTGGCTGGAATTTCTTGGACTGTCTCCCATCTCCTGATCCTCCGGGGGGACCTGGCAGCACACCCTGAGCAGGATAGGCAGGGAGAGGAGCCAGCTCGAGCCTCTGAGGGGGCTGAGGCTGCTGGGCAGGGGCCAGCCCATGTTACTGGGACAGCTGCTGTGGGATCAAGGGTGGACATTCAGGAAAGTTTCTGCATGTAGGAGAGTGAAGGGTGGGAAGAGATCCCCTCCGTAGGATGAGCTATTGGCTGGGCTCCCCCAGTTCATGCTGTGGGTGAGGGATCAACCTACAGGTCCAACACATACAATCATGGAATTGTTTAGGTTGGAAAAGCCTTCTAAGATCACCAATTCTAAATGCTCCCCTAGCACTCCCAAGGCCACCATTAACCCATGCCCCCAAGTCCCATGTCCACACGGCTTTTAAATCCCCCCAGGGATGGTGACTCCACCACTGCCCTGGGCAGCTGTGCCAATACCTAATAGCCCTTTCCATGAAGGAATTTTCCCAATATCCAATCCAAGCTCCTCAGGTGAAACTTGAGGCCGTTTCATCTTGTCCTGTGCCTTGTTCCCTGGGAGCAGGGTCCAATCCCTACCTGGCTGCACCCTCCTGTCAGGGAGCTGAGAGTGAGAAGGCCCCCCTGAGCCTCCTTTTCTCCAGACTGAGGTCCCATCTCCCTCAGCCGCTCTTATAGGACTACCAGAAATGCCTTTGGACCCTGGCCAGAGGAATATGCTGCCTCTCAGTCTTAAACCAAGAGGGAAAGTTATCAGAGCCTGGGCGAGGTGAGGACTGGAAGGAAGGACAGGCACAGAGTCAGGCTGGGGACACTGTCCCGGTGGGGCTGGCGGCTCCCGGCTCTGCTCGGTGCCTGGGAAGCGCAGCCGTGCTGGGACAGGAGCCCAGGGAAGCCGGAGGGCAGTGCAGAGCCGAGGCAGTGCCAGCAGCATGCAGGGAGCAGGCAGCGGGCAGCGATACCAACCTGTGGCCGAGGAGCCCAGGGTGCGTCCGGGGTAAGCTGTTAGCGAGGGACACGGGGAGAGAGAAAAGGAACCGTGAGTCCAAGGAGGGATGCGACAGCCTGGGTGTGGTCCAGGACAAGGAGGGAACTGATGGCCACATTCCCAGCAGGAGACGAGGAGTTACAGCCTGGGAGTGACCTGCAGCTCCCAGGGCAAACACTGAACCCCTGTCTGCCCTGCAGGGCGGGGACGTGGCTCGGGGTGCCCTGCATCCCAACCCCTGCTCTGCGGGGTTGTTGCCTTCCCTGGCATCACCCACCGAGCACACGGAGCCCAACAAGCCAGGGTTAGACAGCCACCAACCCAGCACGTGTCCTGACAACCCCAGTGTGGGGTCACCTGGACCCAGCCCCTGTGGCTGGTGATGGCATCTGGGAGGTCATTCCCTACACAGGGACATTTGCTAATTAGTATATATCAGTAATTAGGGCCACCAGCATGCACCACAACCTGGTGTGACCTCACAGCAAGCTTCCATGGCTGTACTGGGAGCATCCCTCACCCTCAGCTAGGGATAGTCCCTCCAAGCATGGAGTTGGACCCAGCCAGAGCAGGTCTGCATCCACGTGGGATGGCAGAGCAGAGAGGCGGGAGGGTGGCAGGCAGGGAGAAGGAAATGGCATCTGCCAGGCTTAAGCAGAGGGTGTGTGGGAGCTTTCTGAGATGCACCCTGACAAGTCAGAATTGATGGTGACAGCCACAGCTCCCGCAGGACTCCACAGGAGTTTTCACATGTTGTGGGGAGCAGAGGAACTCCTTGGATTACACTGCAGTGAACGGAGGCAATGGGAAGGGAGACAAAATGGAAGGCTGCCACATAATGGAGGGGCCAGGGTGCTTGCCTGGCACCCCTCTATATTGGCTTACACCTCCAAAGGTCACATATATTCCATGACAGGCCTGCCCCAAAGCTCTCCCAGCTGTCCCACTCCTCCCAGCCAGCTGAACCGGCAGCTCTGTGCCCTCCAGCCTCCCCCCACCACAGAGAGGGGGCATGGGAGGAAGCTGGGGACACCTCCCAGCCTGCAGGGACACCGCTGATGGAACAAACCCACTCGGGATAGAGGCACTGTGCAGGGGAGGTGTTGAGAAGGCTCCCTGAGCTCTGCTGTGTCCTCACCTGCCCTCCAAGGTCAAGAAGGTTCCCTGGGCCAACCCTGTAACTAATGTGCAGGTTTCTCTGATTACACTGCTAATGAGGGACTGGGAAAAGCTGGATCTGTGGGTATGAAAGGCAAACTGCTGAGCTGCAGGTTTCCAGATGGGGTTGTGTGTGCCAGGGTATGGCTGAGCTGTCAGAAATCCTTCAAGAAGTTTGGTGTCCATAGAAACATTTTGGAGGGGAGCATGGCCAGGGGGTCTCACAGCTGAGACCAGGACTGGGGGCAGTGCAGTATCCCCGTGCCCTTCCTTGGGGGCCAGGGGGGGTCTGTGGGTTGCCAGCTCCAGGGTCACAGCACCGCGAGTGTGCCCCATAGAACACAGCGGGGTGTGCTGGGACCTGACCTGGGGACTGTCAGCCTGAGGGGTGGCTGTTCCTCACAGTGAGGTGGGACACACCATGGAGTGTTGAGCTGAGGCCAGGAGGAACACCAGCACCTGCTTCCAAGGTGAGTCCTGCTCAGGAGCTGGGTTTGAGAGGGGCTGGGAAAACATGAGGGTTTAATGGTCGTTTCCTCAGGAGTTGAGAGGGAGGAAGCCAACAGGAGCCTGGGAAACACTTAAACACTTGTTTCCTCCCAAAAAGGGAGCGGGAAGGTGACTGCTTGGGCATGGGATGGATTAAGGGTAGGGTAGGATGTCCTAAGGGCTGGAAACTGAGGCTGGGGTCTGCATCCTCTGGCTGTGAGCAGCAAAGTGGGAGTTAGAGCCCACCAGCTGCTCCTGTAACCCCAAACATCCTACTAAACTGTGTCCCAAGTTGAGTTGACAGCAAACATCACCAACACAGACCCAGAGCAGCTTGGAGAGGAAGTTGGGGTGTTGCCAGGGGACAGGCCAGCAGCCATGGGGTGACAGTCAGGACATGTTGTGACCTTCAGTTACTCTCCCACAGGATAACTTCCCTGTGCTCCCCACTGGCTCTACACTGGAGATGGCCTGGCTGGATAGGGAGATGTCCAAGCCTGCTCATGGAATGTCTGAGGCAGACTTAGGAGTTGCAGTGGGGATGCCTGGAAAGCAGGAGTTCTGCTCTAAAGGGATGTGCCACAGTAGGTTGCCCAGCTGAGTGTGGGACCTGTGTGCTGGTGGAGCAAGGCCAGCTGTAAAAGAAAGATCTTTGGGGAGGATATATCCCACTCCTGCCTCACCAGGAGGGAGGGGATGGCTCCAGGAGGTGTGGGCATGGACACCTGGGGAGGCAGGCAGAGCTGCAGGACAAGGAGGACAATTTCAGCACCTTGGCAGCAGGCTGACATGGGCATGAAGCCCTGGGACACTGGCAGCAGGGACTCCAGCATCCCCTGGATGCTCAGGAGACATCTGGCCCTGGCTTCTGTGCTTCAATAGGTGCTCAGAGCAGAATTACCCCAGTGAACAGGGAAGTTGGACTTGGGTTTGAGCCATCAGTGTTTGGAAAATTGGACTGCTTGTGTTTCCTGGGGCACAAGAACTTCCTGTAGTTTGTGAGCATCTTGGGACAAGGCTGCACTTCTGTCTTCTGGAGGGACACGTGTGTGGCCTGGCTCAGCCCACACCGTGCTGGGGGCCACGGAGACCTGCTCACCCTTTCCAACATGTCTGAGATTGCCAAGGGCTGGAAACTCCAGCTCTCAGGATGAGTGGAGGCTGTGGAGCTTGAGGAATACCTTGCCCACGCAGCTGTGTCCTGTACCCAGCAGGAAGGATGCCAGCTCCAGCCACCCCCAGGAAGCTCATCCCCAGCCTTGAGAGGTCCTGAGCTTCCTTGCCAAGCCTGTTTCGTTGGGCCGTGATCTCTGCTTGGCAGGGGTACAGGGCATTGATGTTGAGCAGGTGGGAGACCCGAAGCAGGCAGGGCTCAGTGCTCAGCCCACACAGATGGCCCTGACAACAGATGGGCTGAGGCAGAGGCAGGAATTCCTGCTGCTGGGTTCACTAGGGCATGGCCTCTAAGCCCAGCGTGCTCATGGCCTCCTTGGGAAGCTGCAAAGGAAGACACACTATCCGAGGCTTTCCATGCTCTGCTCTCTGCGCTGTTATCTGCATCCCAAGGACCTGGTGGTGCTGGAGACCCCAGTGCCTGTGGCATTACCTGTGATCTCGTGCTGCCTCAGCTCGTTGTATCTGTAGGAGTGTTCCAGGGGCTTGATGGAGGAGTGGTAGATCTTCCTCAGCCGCTGCAATACTCCTGGGGGGCAAAACATGTGGGCAGGTGAGAGGCAAACCCCACCACGATGGGTGAGCCCCTCCTAGGGGTATTCCCTGTAGGTCCCGAGGGTGGCCCAGCCATGGATCAAGGGACTCGGCTTACAGCTGAAATCTTGGCCAAACTGATCCCAGTCACACATTTTGCCCAAACAGGTTGTGGTTGCCCCATCCCTGGAAGTGTTCAAGGCCAGGCTGGACAGGGCTTGGAGCAGCGTGGTCTATGGAAAGTGTCCTGCTCATAGCAGAGGGGTGGGATGAGGTGGTCTTCACCATCTCTCCCAATCCAAACTGGTTTAGGATTTTGATGCCTCTCCCCTGCTAATGTTTCCCACTGGGCACTGTCCCCATCTGCTCCTACCAGCTGATGGAAGGAGCATCCTTCTGAAGTGCTGTTTAGTACTCAACACCCATGATCCCAAAAAGCCCTCCACTATGGTGCCAGGGCCCCCTGGCACGGCCCCTGAGCTCCTTGCTAGAAAAAAGGAGGAGCATTTTCCACAGTATCTCTTATCACTGCCTTTCCAGTCCAAACTGCCAACAGGGCCAGCAGAAGCAAACCTTAGAGCAGCAAAACCCAATATATAATTGGAATAAAAATCTCAACCCTTTGTTACAAGTTGCTCCAGGTTTCTTTGAGCAGGGATGTACCTGGTTCACCATCTGCATCTTCCAGCCTCTATATCCTCCTAATTCTTGTACACCCTCGAGTATGTCTTTAAAATACCTAAAATGTTAACCCAAGAGCGGCCAAAGGGCTGTTATTGAAGATCTGCCATTACTAGACCTGCAAGAAGCAAGGTTAAAATCAAAACACAAGAGAAGGAAAATCCTGTCCACGGTCTTAGTGCAGGGCATGCATGGCCCCCTCACCTGAGACATCATCGGCAGGTTTTTCCTCGTTCAGCTTGAGGGTGTTCTCCAAGTGGGACCGGTCGCGCTTGGTCAGCTCGCTGGCATCTTCAACCTCTTCTGGAGGAGAAAGCAAGGAGGCTGTTACTGCTGGAGGGGGGAACCCACACAGGAGCTCACACAAGCAACTGCCAGGGAGAGGGCATGGGGAGCACACACACCCTGAGCCTGCAGCCACACCATGCCCGCGGCAGCCGCTGTCACCCTTGGCATGCCACGTGCTTTCCCTTTTGCACAGGCTCCTGGAGACTGCCAGGGCTGTGGCTGCTGGGAGAAGCGTCATGGGCAACTGCTTGGCTCCAAGGAGGGGCTGGCTGCTCGTGGGGAATGCAAAGGACGTGCCTGGAAGGGGCTCCTGGGGTTGGGATGTAGCGCGAGCACACGTGGCAGCTGCTGCCCAACGGGGCCCTGGTGCTTCCCCCGGCAGCTGTGGCTCTGCGGGGCTCAGCCTCGAGTGCAGGCTTTGTGCTGCCGCCTCTCTGTCTGCCCGCTCCCCAAAAAACTGCATGGTGAGCTGGAGACATGGGTGCCAAGGCTGGGGCTGGCTCTGGCTCTTGGGGGACAGGCCAGCCTGGCCCATCCGGGCTGCCCTGCCTTTGCCAGTGGGGCTGTTCCCTCCCGGTTCTCCCACCTCTGCCTCCACACCCCCCTGGAGCCCTCTGCACAGCGCCCTGTCCCTCATGGCTCCGTACCAGGTGTGGGGAGCATGAGGCAGCTGCCTCCACTGGGGAGGGCACCCCGGTGTCCCCAAAATAGGGAGACAGAGGTGTCCTCGCCATGGAGGTGCTGGCACACCAAGAGGTTTTTGATAGGGGGAGCTGGGTTGGACTTTAGCAGGGGTTTGGGGACAGGTCTGGGGACACCAGGGTCAAGCAGGGCACCACTAAACCGTGAGACCGCGTTGAGCACCTACTGAGTGTTGGGCTGAGGAAGACCTTTTGACTTGCCAAGTGAAGCCACAGAGACCAAACTGGGTTTGCCTTTTGGGAAAAATGGGAGGCTTTTTGAGCTGGGACGTTAACAGATGAAAACAACAAAATTACTAATCTGGGTCCAAAGGTCACTGCCCAACCTGTGGGCCAAAGTCTGCAAATATTTCTAGGAAATCATGGTGGGGGGTGTTCCTTTCCCCTAGCAAGCCTTTCACTGATTGAGCAGGGCTGGTGCCTCAGCAGCTCATTGGCCTGAATTAGTTCTTCACAGCTTCTCTACAAGCCAAGAACTGGTGGAGAGGAGCCCCACCACCCTGGGAGCATCCTGGCCCTGCATAAGCCGAGGGCCCAGACAACTGCAGGTGGTGGATAAAGAGTCTTTAAGAGATCTGCGAGTGCTGAAAGGGGCCTGGAGGTTAAAAGTTTTATCCATGTCCACATCCCTGAGGAGAAATCATGGACTTGGAGTGGAGTGAGGGGAACGTCAGTCAGTTTTGGCACCACTGCGATGAGCGCCCGCATGACGGGCATCCTGCTGCGGCCTCGCTGCCATGGCCGAGCGCAGTTAGAGGTGGGCGGGGAAGCACAAGCGTTAGGAGAGGGCCATGCACTAGGCGAGGTTTAATGTGCCAAGCTCAGCTCCACCGGGTTGATGGGAGGTCACTCTCGCTGCTACAGCACACCCACAAGAAAAGACTCCAACCTATCTGGCCGTGCCGGGGCTTGGCAGCAGCTGGGGAAGTGCTGGGGACCTCTGTTTCTGCCACTGGGGTCTTGTCTGCAGGGGGGTTTTCTGCTGCTGGGGGGTTTCCTGCTGCTGGAGGGTCTTCCACTGCTGTTGGTGGGTCTTCTGTTGCTGGTGGATCTTCTTTTGCTGGTGAATCTTCCACCACTGGTGGGTTTTCCACTGCTGTCAGTGGGTCTTCAGCTGCTAGCGGGTCTTCTGCTGGTGGTGGATCTTCTGCTGCATCCCCACAGGGTGGGTGATGGCAGCTGGCAGGCCCATCCCTGACTTCTCCTGTACCAGCAGCTGCTGGCTTGCTGTGGCTCTTTTTGTTGGAAGTGCTGGCTGCTTCCTTGTCACTCTCTTCAGCTCCATTCTCTGGCCTGTTACCATTTTCATCAGACTCTTCCTCCTCCTTAGATTCTCCCTCCTCAGACTCTTCCTTGCCTCCATCTACCTCAGACTCTCCGTGTTCACCTTCCTCAGACTCTCCCTGCTCATCATCTTCCTCTGAGCTCTGCTCATCCCTTTCCTCCTCTCCCTCGGGAGCAGATGCTGCTCTTGGCTCCTCTGTTTGCTCTTCCCCAAGCTGCTCTTCCTCCTCAGAGCCATGGATGTCATCTTGTGTGCCAGGCCCATGGTTCCTTCCATGGTGAGCTGCCGTGAAATCCTCCCCTGAGCTCTGTTCTTCCTGGCCCTGCTCCTCGCTGGTCTCCTCTGTCCGGCTGTCCCCTGGCCCCAGGCCCCCGCTCAGGCCACCCGCCGGCTCCTTCTCCCCCTCTCCGCGTCCCTCCTCGGTGACGCCGGGCGCGGAGGCGTTGGCAGTGCCACTATCCTGCTCCTCCTCAGGGCTGCTATCGGCTGCCTTCTCCTCCAGCCGGGGCTCCGTGGCTGGCAGGGGGCTCTCAGCAGCACCATCCCCGTGGCCCGTGCCGGGGGCATGTGGCTCTAAACGATGAGAACAGCTCGGTCAGTCCCACCCGCGCTGGCACCGGGGCACCCGCCAGGGCCCTGAGGGACGAGTTGTGCCTGATACCAAGAGGGTTAAACTCTACCCTAAGCCTTCTCCAGCTCCAGCTCAATTCTCTGTCCCTGTGGCAAGAAGTTGGGTGCAAAGATGTGTTTGTGGAGGGCAAAGCGGAGCTGGCAGGGGCTCTATGGCTCTGCCTGCCATGGCTGCCTGGCACTGGGGCTGCTGCCCGCCCCAAAGCACTCCAGGAAGGCGGCAAAGCTGACTAAAAATGGGAAAAGGAGTAAAACCAGCAAATTTTGAGGGGCTGTGGGCACTTGGCAGGTTAAAAGGGTCCTTCCCCAGCCCTGACTTGAGAGAGCATCACACCAGCCAAGGTGGGTGTGAAGTGAGGGGGAGGAGGAGGAAGGGGCTTCCTGGCATGAGGGGCTGCCCAGCATGGGGTGCTGCCTTCCACAGGCTGGGCCTAACCCTGGCCACGGGGCTTGGGAGCTATTTATTGTGAGTGTCCCTTCACTAGGAAGGCATGTGCCATGCCTTGCGGCTGCTGGGGACACAATGAGTGTGTTCTGTGGCCCAGGAGAATCCATCTCTATTTTCCATAGGCTCCAACTGCAATTTAACATCAGTCAGCGGATGCCAAAAATAAAAGATCACGGCTATACTGTCTCCGTTACAAACAGTTGCTGCTAGTCTAAATAATCCCCCCAAACGTCTCATGCCAGGGGAGCGTTTCAGAGGAAAATAATTTCTTTGTACTCCAGCTGGCAAGCAGATGCCAAGCAGGAAAAAAGGCCACCTCCACCCAGGCTGCAGGAGGAGAGCGGGCACGGCCAGCCCTCTGCTCCCATCCCTGGGCTGTGTCCGTGCAGGAGCCACAGGGTTGTGTTCAGCAGGACCTTGACAAAGCTGGAGCTCGCTGGGCTTGGCCACAGGGACTGTGGTGACTGAGCACGGGAGGCGCTGGGTTGTGCCAGTTCAGTGCCAGCCCCACACCCCTCACCCCAGTTTGCCATGTCCGGGGATGCCAGGGGGTGGTTGTATCTCCACGGCGCCAGCGCTGGTGGGGCTGTGAGCCGGGATCAGGTGGCATTGGGAGGCCCGTGCCATGCCAGCAGCAGGCACTGGGAAGGGCAGGGTGCCCCCCAGCCTGCCCTCGTTCCCAGTGGCTCTCAGTTCCCTGGCACAGCAGAGCTGCAGATGCTGCCATGGCCCCTCGCCCTGCCCAAACCGGATGCACCCTTGCTCTGCCCTCACTGACCCTCCCGTGCTGGCACACAGCTCACAGGTGCCTCCAGGCTGCCACTTCAGCTCCCAGGTGGAGGGAGACAGTGGTGGACAACTCCCACCCCCCTCCCTTCCACCCCATCCCTCGGGTCACCTTCCTGCAAGACCCCTGGGACCCTGCAGGAGCCGCTTGGATTGGAATATCGACATCTGACCTGCAAAGCCCTGAGTGGATGGGGGCAACATACCCCTGCCTGGCCCTGGTGGCCTGGGAACCAGCCTGAGTCAATGCAGGGTCCCCTCAGCTGAAGCGAACAGGGACATTCTCAGTTTGGCCCCAAAATAGCCGGTAACCTGGAGGGGTGGCAGAGGAGTGAGGGTCGAAGTGGAAGAAGAGGGGAGGACCAGGCAGAGGAGACCCTGAGAGTCCTGAGGACTTTGTCTGGGGTCCATGTGTCACCTCTGACTCACAGGGGCCATCACCCACCATGGCCAAGCACAACAGCAACGCCAGTGCCCACCACGAGCCATCCCTCGTGGAAGAAGGGAAATATCCCCCAGGTGCTTGGATGGGGATGTCCCTGCCGGCGTGCTGGTCACGGGCTTTATCTCCTGTGACCTTCAAGGTCTCACACAAAGTCCCTGTCCCCTCTCCACGTCCTTCTCCCTGTTTCCCCTACATGGTCTCCCGATCCGTGGTGAATTGTGCTGACCTGCACATGGCCGGCCGATGAGTGCAAAATGGGCCGAAGGTTACGGGCTTAACACCCTCCACAGGCTAAAAATACGGCACGGCAACTGTACGGGGGATCGGGAGGAGCAGCCCCGGCGCAGCCCCCGCCTCCCCGGCCGCTGGCCCCAGCGCCTCGCCCCGCTGCCAGCCAAGGGTGACGTCCGCACCTGGGGGCCCCCGTGGGCTCCGGGAGGGGACAGCCACGGTGTAAAGTGACACCGGGGCTCCCCGTGTTCGCACCTTGCATTGTGCCAAGCAGATGGGTGGCATCGGAGAGGAGACCTCGCCCTTTTCCCCTCGGGGCCTTGACCTCCCTGCGGGTCCCTGGCTTGCGCTGCCCCTGCCACCCCTGCCTCATGCTGGGACTTTTATGAGCTGCCAGGGGACACTTTCCCAGGTGGCGACAGCGGGGGTGGAGACCCCACGGCGCGGTTCTGGGTGCCACAGGGACAGCCTGCGCGGGGAGCAGGGGCACGGCTGAACGACGCGGTGTCCCCTCCATTCCTGCACGGGGACAGAACAGCAACGACCTGACGGCAAAACGGGTCCTCCAGGAGGACGGTGAGAAGGGACAGATGGGCACAGGTGGCCCTGGAGGGACACTCTCCCCCTCCAGCAGAAATCGGAGCCCTGAGCGTGGGGCCGGCCATGGCAGGGCTGCGGGGATGGCTTTTCACACGCCCCCTTCCCCTGCCCAGATCCCGATCCCTGCTTCCCTGCGGGTGTTATCCGCCGGCTCCTGCAAGTCCCGTGCTCCCCGTGTCCTCCCAGCGGGGTCTTGGCGGGACCTCGCATCCCACATATCCAACCCTGCCTGTATTCTGGCAAAGCCCTTTAAAACCTCGTGGAAAATGACTGGACACAAAGAAGCTGTCAGGGAATTCCTGGGATTTTCGAGCTGGACAGGTTGCAGACCCCTCCTTTCCTGTGAGACCCCATTTCACGGTGATGTCCCTGCCCTCCAGGCTCTGTGGGGCCCCCATGGCCTCTGCTCAGGGCCATCCCCGCAGTGCTGCCCCAGCTCGTGGCCCTGCCAGCGCAGGACTCGGAGCGAGTGGGAGCCCGGCTCCGGCTCCAGTTTGGGATCAGCCAGGCCAACACCTTGAGAGGGAAGTGTCCCACAAAGGTTCAAGCAGTCCAGAGGACACAAGGATGGGGCTGAGGATGGGGTTGGCTCTCCAGACCTTGGTGCACCCCAAAACCAGGATGCCCAGACACATCATCATGTCCCAGAGGCTTCAGGATCCCAAAATACCAGCAAAAAGCAAATATATTCCTGGTTTTCAATGCAGAGAGAGGTCTAGGAAACAGTTTTGTCAAATTAACTCGACCCCATTTTTACAGAAAATTTTAGGTTTAGTTAAAAAAAGTTATGAAGTGATTTGATTTCTATAAATGGTTGGATAGAACCATATGATATTTTTAGTAATATATGGTAAATAAACCTCACCAGGATCTACCAAAGGGATTAAAACCGGGCTTGGAGCTTTCTAAGCAGTGATGAAAATAGGGAATCACTGCTGCAGGGTGTTCCTTCCACTGTCTCCCCACCATTAAGGTCTGTAAGGAACCCTGAACCCTGACTTGCAGAAGACACAAAGATGAGGAAGGTGGGAGATGAAGCACCTGCTTCTTCCTGGCTGAGGAGATCTGGGTCCATCAGTGAGCAGATGGCCAGGAAACATCAGGTGTTTGGGCACAGGCAGATGTCACACTGTATGTCGAGGAAGATCCATCTGCGCTGTCCCTTGCAGCTTGGGGGAATGCTGGGGGACCCAAGGGACACCCTGTGGCATGGCTGGGGCTGGGAGAGCCCCTTCTTCCAGAGGAAGGGTGTCCAAGAGGTCCCACTGTTCCTGTCCCCTGTCCAGCCATGGGAGGCTTCACCAGCCCCTGAGGGACATCCTCTGTGCACTCAGGGCAATGCTTCTGGCTCCCCATCCCTCCTTGGGTCATCCCAAGCATTCCCGGTCAGCCAGTCACCCCTTGGACTTGCCAGCCTGGATTCTAATGCCTGATGTCCCACAAGACCCTCAGATCCATGGGAATGTCAGGGCAGACACTTCCTGGCCCTGCCAAGCAGGGTACCCAACCCTGGGGTCTGAGCTGGCAGCACTGCGGACACCAGCACAGGGACAGGGCCAGGCAGCTCCAAGCCCTTTTCCATGGTGTGCCCGGGGCTGTGTGACTCCAAGGGTCGAGCCACGTGCCCAGCTGGCATTGAGGCCATGCTGCCACTGCCAACACCCCACCCTGGCTCGGGGAGCCTGCCCAGAGCCTCCCCTGCCCCTCCTGCAGCCCCCATGGGCACAGGAGCTCACGGCTCCCTCCAGCTGTCACTTACAAGGGAAATGTCCCCGTGGGCTGGAAATAGCTCAGCGGAGTCCTGCACAGCCCTGGGGCTGCTGCTGTTCCTGCAGTGCTCGGGGAACAGGCAATTCCAGAAGCAATCTGGTCACCCTGACCCAATGGCCAGGCTGGGACTTCACTGGCTCGGCGACTGGGACACAGTGGGAACGTGGCAGGAGTGTTGTCCCTGAGCATGGCACAACCCTCCCACCTGCTGCCAGCCCACAGACACCTGCTGGTACCTCTGTGCCACCAGGGCCATGCATGAGTGAGCTGTCCTGGCCTTCCTGCCCAGCTGGATGTCACCTACACACCGGGACAAGGATGGCTGATGGAGAGGATGTCACAGCAGAGCCAACCTGCCCAGCATCTGCCTTGCTTTTCTCAGCCAACACCTTAGGAGTAAGACAGGGCACCCATGGGGACCAGGGTCTCCTCGGGGTGGGGCACCAGGGCTGTGACAGGGATGGAGGTGGCACAAGCACCCAAGGCACCGCAAGCCCCTTGTGTCACACACAGGCACAACAGCGGTGCCTGTGGCTGTGCTGGTGCTGGAAGGTGCAGCAAGCCCAGGGAGGGGTCACTAGGACACAGGGGAGGCTGGGGAGGCTGGTTGCTGTGGGGGCCATTGGCCTGGCATGGTCAGGGTGGGGTGTGCCCATGGCTGCTGTGCCCAGGGCCCTGAGCCCACACAAGGGGTCACAGTCCCACTCCCAAGATGTTCTGACTTGGGAGGTGGAGCCCATCCTGAAGTGACGCATTCCAAGGTGACACATCCTGGGGGATGGGGAACACCCCAAGATGCCATGAGACCACGGTGATGGAGCTCATGCTGAGGTGACACCTTCCAGGACAAGGACTGCCAGGAGCTGAGGCTCACACCTGCTGTCACCAGGACGGGTCTATGCCAGCCCTGCAGTGCCTTGCAGGAGGACACCACTGTGCCAGGGCTTTCCCCAAGTCTTCTCTCAGCTCAGAGGCAGTGATGGCATGGCCTGGAATTGCCCTCCTACTCAAATCCCTGATGGCTGCAGAGCCGAGGGATCCCCAGGGCAAAGCTGCTGAGCACAGTGGCTGGGCACTGCCCTGCCAGCATCCCCGTGGCCCATTCCTGGTGGCCACTGGGGCCACCCAACCTGGCAGGGACGGCTGGGCTCTGCCTGAGGTGTGAGTGCATTCCCCTGGCAGGAGCAGAGGGAGTGCCAGGTGAGCGTCCTCGCCGTGAGCCACTGCCCAGCCCCACGGTGGGTGCTACTCCCTGCCAGGCTCCCGCCAACACCAGGGAACTTTGCCAGCCCCGGCCACGTGTGCAATGAGCCACTCTGGCAGGGGCTGGGAGAGCGCAGGCGCAGGGCAATTCCCACCCCCAGCCTCTGGGAATGGTGGCAGGGTCCTGGCAGCCCCAGGCACCACTGAACCCCAGGGACCACACCTTGCCATGATGTTCCAGTGAAATCCCTGGTTCCCCACTGGATTCTCAGCCCTTTCTCTTTCCATGGGCACCTGCAGCCCCACAGCCCCGTGGGATCCCCACGGGCACCAGCAGGGGTTGAGTGGGAAGATAAGTCCCAAAAATGGAAAAAATGCACCCTCCAAGCCACTTCCTGCACCCCAAAGGAGCCGGGTCTGAGAGTTCAGCTCGGTGTCAAAGGAAAAGCAAAACTCATCCTGCAAATCCCACTGGTGCCTGAGGAGCAGCAGCATGGGCAGGAGACAGGCCACTGCTTAGAGCTTTTTTGGAAACGTACAGCACTGGGGTGAAATATGTGACCCTCAATAACCAGGTGGGGACTTGGGGGACCCCTCAGAGCTGGTGCTGGGACCCCCACGTGCCTCCTGCCCCAGAGCCTCCTCTGCGGTGGGGGATCCCGGTGCGGTGCCATGCCAGCCTCAGCCAAACCAAGACGTGGGCTGGTGGTCACCCACCACGGTGACAAGCTTCTGATGTCCCACAAGGCCACCAGCCCCTCTTGGAGCGGCACCAGCCACCAGCAACGCCCGCAGAACACCCTCCCAACCCCCTTCCACAGACCGGACCCGCAGCCCCACGGAGGTCACCCCAGCTCTGCCGGGCTGCGTCGCCGGCCCCCAAACCCATTCATTCGCGAGAATGGCCCAAGATGCCCTTAAAAGGCCAAAACTCGGCGGGGCCGGGGGTGCCGGGCGCTGGCAGGCGGCAGCTGCGGGTGCCCGCGCGGGGCCGCGGCGGCGCGGGGCGGGGGCCGGG
>VZTJ01006423.1:24574-83476 GCA_013397795.1 Orthonyx spaldingii | reverse complement strand
CCCACAGCCCATGGGGAAGGTGCCCATGCCAGAGCAGGCAGATCCCTGGAGGAGGCTGTGGTCCAGTGGAAGACCTGGGTGGAGAGAAGGGGCCCCTGCATCCAAGCTGGAGCAGTGTGTCCTTGGAGGACTGCACCCTCTGGAAGAGTGATCCACACTGCAGCAGTTTTGGGAGGACTGTGTGCATGTGGGACAGACTCACACTGCAGCAGTTTTGGCAGTGCTGCTGCTTGTGAGACTGGACCCGCACTGAAGAAGTTCATGGAGAACTGTCTTCCATGGGAGGGACCCCATGGTCTCACAGGGGAAGGGACTCCTCTCCCTGAGCAGCAGAGGAAACCCTCAGGTGATGAACTGACCAAAACCCTCATGCCCTGTCCCCTGCGCAGTTGGTTGGAAGGAGGGAGGGGCTGGGGGAAGAACAGGTGTTTTTAAGGGCTCATTTTATTTCTCATTATCCTCCTCTGATTTTGTTGGTAATAAACTCACCTCATATCTCTAAGTTGAGCCTGCTTTGCCCTTGGAGTACTTTTTCCTGGTCCTTACCTCAAGTCATGAAACCTTCGTTGATTTTTCTCTCCTCTGCCCAGCTGTGCCAGGGGAGGGTGAGTGAGCAGCTTTCGTGGGTGTCTGGCCTCTGGCCAGAGTCAAACCACAGCTGCAGGTAGTGTAAAACAGCAAGAGCCACAGCTGAGAGCCAGGAGCCTTGTGCTGACTGATTTTAAAGAATGCATAAGCCTTTCCTTGCTGAGGGAGAGCTGCAGCCACATCCCCATAGATGTGCCTATGGGGAGTCTTTGCTTGAGTTTCCTGAGTGCTTTCTACACTCATTTGCCACAGTCAGACAGTACAATCCTTATTACAGCAAATATGTGACAGAGGGTCATCACAGTGAAAACACAAATTTTCATTCCTGTCCTGTTGTAATTCCACAACAGGATATTCACACAATTTATGGATATTCACATAAATTAAACTTTCTGTATCTGTAACTGCCTACAGTGACAGACACTGGTAGGGGAAAAAACAGTGTAATTTTTGAGAGAAATAGAGATAGATACAGATTAGATATCAATAAACTAGCACATTTACTACATATATAACAAGAGTCTGTAACCTTAAATTTCTGTACCTGGAGGATCTTGGCAAATATAGCAGGTATATTTCTCAGGTATATTATCTTCCAGTAAGCCCATACAGACTCCATGCTGCCAGCACAGACACTCTTCACACTGTTCAAAGTCAAGAAGCGCACATTAACAGAAATGAAGGCTAGAGGAGCTCAATACCATTATGTCAATTAAGAAACACAGGATCTACATATTTTAAGACAAAAAGGTCTATTAATATCCACACTCTACTCTCCACTTACAAGCAAATACATTACAGAATCAGACTATAATAAAATGTGAGCCCTTCTCAGACATTTTTCATGTATGTTTCTGGAGAATGACAATTAAAAAGTGGAAGCAGAGATCCTGAAAGGTACAAAAATATTCCCTTTGGAGATGAAAATCTTTCATGAGATGCATGTGCATGTAACCAGGATAGCCAACAGAACAAACTTTTTTCACCAAAACAGATCAATTTTTCTGGATTCAAAAGCTTCCCCCTCAAACAGTAAACCACATTCAATTACCAAATCCCAGAGATATTTATGTCACACATGAGTAGCCAATACTATCCTTTACTGACTCTTGTACCTCCAACATTTTATCCATTTCAAAGGTAGCTCTACTAACACAAACCTGCAGTGGAGATGTAGCTGCACCAGCTTTAAGAGTTTCTGACATCGTTCCAAGGCAGGGCAATCATACTGGCAACGTCTGAATATAATTTGGATCTATTTAGCACAGCTACACTATTTAAAATGCAATCACTATTCTTAAAGCCACACTGGTCTACAGCAGGAAAAAAACCTATATTCATGTGTTTTGTTTCTGTAATTTTCTCCCCTATCAGTATTTTAATGAGAGACAAAATTTTGATTGTAGACTACAGACCACTGAAACATGAAATAAAACCCCACATAAGATTATTAAGTCAATTTTGATTGGAAACTGTGATGTCAGTTAAAAATGAATACTTTCCCAAGCAGTGAGACAAGAGATCATATACCCTTTATTTCTCAGAGTACAAACCCAAAGCAGAGATGTTGTCAATGCTGGTACAGGACTGCAATATGAGCTAAACCAAACCCTAACAGCAACTGCAAGCAATCTCAAATGTTGCTCTTCATTGATCTACAAAGATGCCAACTTGCTAAACATTTCACCTGTTTCCAACACCAGTTTAATTAATGCTCTTATTTGCTGCCTTTCCGCAAGCTAGCAGGGACAGAAAAGGACAACCAGATTTTGAATATTTCACTGCATTAAATGAGTGGTCTAGGTGTGGAGGAAATAGAAGCTCTGGGAATGGAGAATGTAAAACGTTAGAGAGAAACAGGTTTCTGAAGGATGGGACCAACAATATTTTGCCTTCCAAAATGGGTAAATAGTCCTAAAGCAGTTAGGAGGTGTTTTCAAAAAAGGCAGAGAGACCATCCTCCTTTCACAAATTAGAGCCAGAAAAAGGTGTTCTGAAACAAAGAAAACAGATGATGAGAAACAGACTGCATGCCAAAAATAAGAAGGGAGCTCCTGGGTCTAGTTACACCTGCATCCTATAAATCATGCCATATTGCACAGGGCTGCACTCCGTGGTTTTTCAGGCAATTTTGCCCAGAATTCTAGTGAAGCATCACTCCTGGTTTACAAGCGGGGTTGTAACCAAACTAAATATTCTACTCCCATCTACATTACTCCTGATGAACTGTTAATGGTAGGTCGTTTGCAACAGCTGCCCAGTGGACACCTGGCCCCCCAACCTGCAGGGTTAGATAAGTGGAGGCAACTCCCTGGCCCCCCCAGTTCGGGCACATCAGGCTCTCATTTCTTTGCCTTCACAAACTGACTCAATCGTGATAACCACACCCAGCCTGAGGGGGTCACCTCTGCCACTGGGCCATAATGGCTCAAGGGCCCCAAGGTGCATCTGTAAGGTCCTAGGCCATCAAGGACTCCCCAGAATATCCTGTGACTCATAGGATTACATAATTCCATTGTGAAATTCCCCACCCTGGAGAAGGTACTGAGCATTCCTGCCTGTATCTGACCATAAATAATCTGGGCACTCTGGGGACTTAAGACACCACAACCACTGGACAGATCGAGAGGAGGACCCGAGCTTCCACAGGAGGACCAGACCTCCCATAGGACCACTGCTCTCAACTGCAACCTTCATTTCAGCAGGACTGTAATCACTATTTGATAGGACTGAGACCATCACCCTGACCAACACGGTACCAGGCTGTAATCTGACTTTGTGGGTTTAAGATAGCTTTCGTGTATCATTGCATTTATTGCAATTTTTCTATGAAATTGTAACTCCAACGTTAAATCTCTCTCATGGTATTTGTGTGGAGTTCATTTCTTCTGCTGGTTTACTTCCAAACCAGCACAAGCATCCCACCTTTTTTTTAAATTTTACTCAACTGATATTTAAATATCTACCCCGTCAGGGCACAGGTCCATCCTTTGACCTGCAGGTTTTACTGCACACTGTGGCTGCCAGGCTACTGCTCAGCACACATGCTAGAGGGAAGCTACTCCTAGCCCAGGTGGTAGTAGGGAGGTTCAAAGCAAGCCAAGTAGGAGATTCAGAAGAGAAAAAACATGCAGTGTTGTGCAAAAAATATTTAAATTGAAATTCAAGCCACAGAAGAAATAACTGAACCCAAAAGACGTGTATTTAAAGCAGCTTTTCGCCTTCCAAAACAAAAATATCCCAAGTCCATACACACCCATCACCTCTGAGGCCATCCAATCCAGCCCCAGAATTTTCTGCATCATACACGAATTCACCAATGTTTGGGTATAAAAACCAAAAAGAAGGTACAATGACAGTCTGTCTGAAATTTTTGGGCCTCACCATAATAACTGAGTGCTGCGCCTCCAGAAGGAACACAGGGCAATGCTACACTGCTGCTTTACACCGGCTCCATAAATGAGGTCTGGTAACCTCCTTGCAGAGTTATAGAGACTGGAACAAAACACCACTGACCAACAGGACATTATTTTTCTGTACTTCTTTTTCCAGATTTAACTTCTACTAACTGAAGCAGATACTTGTATAAATACAAACCCAGATTTCTGCATCCCAGTGCAATGAATGACAAATTGCTCAGGACAATTAACTTAAGGCACATATGGGTCAAAGAAATTTTTTTATAAAATCTTCCAAATGCGAGGGCAAGTTATTAGTTTAGATACCTAAAGGAACAAACTCCCATTTTACCTGTGTACGAGTTTCATTAAACCTTAATAGTCCCCAATCTTTCAGGGACAAGAAGGTGCTGATGTGTTTAAAATTAACGTTTTCCCACATTCTTTCTAAATTTGGCACAATCATGGAAATGAGCACAGCTCAAAGAGAATGCTTAGTATTCTCCCCCTCGTAAGAGAGGAGGGGATACATGTGTACTGGGAGGAATGAATCTCCAGCCAGATCCATGAAGAAACTGCCCTGGCTCCTCTTTCCAATACCAAGATGGGTACAGAGCAAACTCAAGCAGGTACCTCAGCTGCCAGCATATTTCTGTCAGAATAACAAATTAAAAATAAAATTAACACCTCAATAGAGACAAGTGCAAAGAATGACAATATTCTTCAAAAATTCACACCCTGAGCAAAATCACCTATCTTCAGAAACAAAGGACCAATCTAAAACCAAGTTCTTTAGGGCAGAAAGCTCTGAATTAATTTCTAAGTGTCAGACTGAAGTGTGAGTAGGAAACAGGGAAGAAATCTTTCCTAATTATAAAATTACACCTGAGTCTCGCTCTATAAAGCCAAAGGGAAATATCAATCTTGGCACTCCACCTCTGAAAAGCTGAAAATAGGTTCCCCTTGTGATACTTCCAGAGTCAGGCATTTATCCATCAATAACAGACAACTAGACTATTCAAAACATTTTCAAAAAAATACAGGCTGACACGAAGCTGTGAGTAGCACAGCATCTGGTACCTTAAGCACACCACCTGTCTAACGCACAGCCCCATCTCATCCCCATCAAATTCTGTTTCCAGCTCCTTGTTTCCCAGCTCCTATTACCTCAATCCCCATAAAGAACGCAGGTACTCACAATACTGCTGATCTGTATGTCTTTTCCAGAGAGAATAACCTACTCTCCCAGCCAATTCTTTCCTAAAACAGCTCAAGCGTTTAAAAGTTTGCAATATGCTAAAAAAACTGCCCAAACTAGCTCAACATAGCAAGTCAATCTTAGAAGCAGCCCATGAAACATGAAAGGACAGGCATCCATAGGCTGTGTCCTGAGCCAGCTGACAGTTCCCTACATTCTGCAATTCTAACCTAGTGTTGAACCTATTTTGTCAGGAAATTATACTTCAGGCTATTTCTTTCTGCTTTTCTGTAAGCCAGCTCCTCAGAGGACATCCAACCCCTTTACTCACCACTGTGAGACTCCTTTTTTCTCCTGTACACCAGTACACTCTGACGCTGTTTACTTAAATTTGACCACTGCCCATCACTCTACCCTTCCCTACTAATTTGTAAGATACTTTTTGCCCTGCATTGTCAGGATCCAACACTAAAACAAAGGTATGCATCAAAATGAACTCACCACTAAGAGAAAAAGCATCATACCTTCCACAGCAAAGCTCCATGAAATACCATGGAAACCCAAAGAAAATTAATTAGAGCAAAAAATTATGAAGAAATTGAATTGATCTTTTTGACTTCACCTCTTGAAATTAATAGGAACTGGGTGGGATGGTTCAGAGCAGCTATATAGGGAATCATTTCCTGATAATTTACAAACATCTCAAAAAGGAAAAGTAAATAGGCAGGTAATTTCCAAGGAGGTTTTTATCAACAGTTTTAAGCAGGAGAGATAACAGAAGCCTCTCCAAGATTTCTGTGAAGCTGGTTTTAAAAGGGCACATACATGTGGAATGGAGAGACGGCCTTGCGCACATCAGGAACTTTGAATCTGCAGACTACTGCAGAACAGACAAATGCAGTTCTGCTTTAAAGCAAAATACTCATTTTGTTGTTGTTGTTCAGCCTGTCTGGAGAATTGTATGTGTAAGTCCAGCTCTTGCCAGGGCAGAGGAATGGGAGGTACGCTACTATCTCATGGCAATGTTCTGAACAGGCTCTAAATTAGAGGGAGCCTAGAAAGACGCTGATTTCAAATATGCATTCTCAGAATCTAGGAAGTCTTCTATTTTTAGAAAAATTCACAAGTAACAAGCCAACCATTTATGACTTGGAGTGAGTTTTCCGTCTTTCCTTCAATTAAAAATCCCCAACTGTACTATGAAGCAAAAGTTGTTTTAACTATCACAGTAGTTACCCTGACAGATTACCTCAAAAAATGTTATGACTTTGGAAGACAACAATGGTTTATTTCAAGTACAAAACAAAAGGTTCTCCATTGACACCTTCCACTGTATTCACTGAAATGTGCATTCACCCTCCACTTCATACCTGAATCATGAAGTCATTTTCTTCTTTTACTTCACAAACACACCGAACAATCTCAAAATCATTTTCTTCAACTTCTTCATCAGGGTTGGTGGTTACATCAACATCCTGACTGCAGTCATCGTCACTCCAAAGCAAGCTATCCATAGATGACTCACTCAGGGTGTCATCCTCTGTACAAGAAGTATTTATATAAAATCCTGAGTAATTACAAAAAAGGTCCCTCAAGATCTCATCCCAAGTATGCAGACATACATTCCTAAAAGCATGAGGTCACAGTGTAATTTAAGGAATATCACAATTTTAACAGTTTATTGAAAGTTACTACATAATGAAATTTTATAGTCTCACTAATGGCTCCTTCAAAATATTCCAACTTAACAGCTTCTGTCATTAAAACTGTACTGTCAACATACAGTGTCTCAAACCGAAAGCATGAAGTCTCTTCAACCACGTAACTATAAATAACAAAACCAGGCTTGTACATTCAAACAGGATTCATGCTAGTTGCTGCAATTTGTACAGAATTGTGACTTGGCACTTCTAGTGTAGAGCTCTTAAAAAGAGGCAAGAAGGTTCTGTTCTACAAACAATTCAATCTCATAAAGTGATGTTTCCATGACAGAAATACTAAGTCCAACACAGAATTTAATCCTGCTTCAGGACTTACTGTTTTCATTTAGTCTTCTGTTTAGGATGCATTTATAAACTCACAGGCAGTGCCCTGCACAAGGTATTCTTCCAGAACACACCCACACTACTTAACTAAAGCCTTAGTGCATCCTAGATTGAATAAAACTGCCAAGAAAATTTTTAGTGAAAAGCATGCTAAATTGAGATTCTTACCTCAAAAATATTAAAGCAATGTCTGCATCTTCCTTGGGGACAGAATAGGAGGGTCAGAGGAAGAAGACCAAGTATTTTAATTATTTGAAAATAGTTTAACGAGTTAGAGGGGAATGGAAGGAAAAAATTTTAGTCTTAAGTAAGATTGTGGGGTCTTACCTACAGTGGGCGTAACTACTTTCATCATTTAGCTCACAGAATCATAGAATGCAAAAACAGAACCACCAGTCTGTGGCATAAACTGTATCTTTTGGAGAAACATCTATTCTCAAATTAAAGCGGTTGAGAACCCAATGCAATAGTTTATTTTCATGTTTAAACGTTGTATTCCACCTCTGAACTAGGACACTCTTTCCTAAAGTACTGTGGAAGTGACAGGTTAGGGACCACTACACTTTCACATTACGCAGAAGTTTCACTTTTATTTACACCAGATCTTGTTTATATAGGCACAAGTTCAGTAGATGCAAAAAGCAACAAAACAACTGTGAAAAGGATGAAATAAAATAATTTCCAGTGTTTTCCACCACTTTCAATGTCTATGAACTGATCAAGTCTGAGCAACTGACAGCCAAGTTACTAAACCGTATGTTCTATGGTTTATATACTCCAGAAACACAACTGCTCAGACTTGCAAAGCAGGTTTCAAGACATTACCACCATCTACACTTCAGTAGTTTTTAATGTTTCCTGTTTGGCCTATAAAGGGGAAATAACTGAAGTTAAATTTCACTTTTGTCTAATAACAAACAAAGTTGTATCAAAAAAAATCAAATGGTTCTCAAAAGTGTATCTGTACAACCAGGAATTTAAGGTTCTTGTATATAATGAAGCTGTCATACATTTTCTATTTCCTTCAAATCTGTAAGTTTTAAGAACAGGAGAAAAAAAAAATGTTTGTCTTTTTTATTGTACCAGCCTGTGACAGTAAATACTAACATGGACCGAGATATTAAGAATTATGAAAGCTGGTAAACAGCAGCCAGATTTTTATGAGTTCTGTGTATCACGTACTATGAAGACACCAACAAACAACTACTGGAGTTTCTCATTATGAAGCTCAGAAAGTCATTATAACAATATATCATTCTGTATCTGTACAACTACACATCACCACACCCAGGGGTCTCAAACACAGCAAGCCTGCAAAGCACCCATTTTTAACTCTGAAAGAGTTCTTGAACCTCTCTGAAGGTTCTAGAAACCCTTGGAAATATGAAAAATGTAATTATTAAGTTGGAACATGGTTATTTTAGAAATTAATAAAGCACTGAAAAAAGTACAAAATGAGTTTGATTTCTGAAATAAGGGCAACAGTCTTAAAGTGTATATGAAGGTAAAGTCAAGCAAAAAGCAGCAACATCCAAGCTCTGGCAAACGAACTGGGTCCAGCCTTGTCAGGCAGGGAGAAGGAAATATACACAGTCCTGGGTAAGAACAGCCAAATGTTCACACTGAGAACCACTTTTCAAGTATATTAGTGATGCTCACATTTACTGGTAATGAAAGAGAACCAGCAAGCCATAGAGGAGAGCCATCTCACCATGTGCTTTTGATTTTCCCTTGTGCTGTCCAGAATCAGCGCAGTGCAGCAGTGTACTTGGGTGGGCAGATGATTTATTTGAAGAAATAGATTTTGTGACAACTGATTTTTCATGTGAAGGCTCTTGTGAGGTATCTGTGTTCTCCTCAATGCCAGAATACCCTGTAAAATTATAAGTATTATCATTAAAAATCTGTGGTCAAAAAAAGTTGGCAGAAGAAACAGCACCATGCATGCCCGTAACAGGCATGTGTAATTCACCGAGTCAGTTCCCAGTATGCTGGAGCTCTGGGACTGCATGATGCTGCTGCAAGATGTACAAGTTTTCCAGAGGCCAGGAAGGTAATGTCTGAACCAGACAATTTTATGCTGCTCAGTCACTGTTTACTGCTGACAGAAATGGGAAAGGTGTAAGTGACCAGCATTTCCAGGCCAACTTTCTTCAGGCTGAGTAGGTGTACAAATGCTTTTGCTTTACAGGCACTGCCACACAAACACTGCTAGCTGGAGACCTCCCCCTCACATCCCACTGTTACTCACACGGGCTAATGTTACTCACATTCCCTAATCTCACAGACTCCAAAGTGGACAGAAAGCAGTTGTTTTCCTAGTCTGTGTATGGAATAGAATGCACAGGCGGACAAGCCCAGATTAGGAGTGTGTGAAGAAAATACCTTGAATGGTTCCTGTGTGAGGTCCCCACCTGTCACAGCCTACACTGAATATAAATCAAGGCTGGCTGCAGTTAAAAGTAGCACCCTCCAGTTATCTGGAAAAAATCTTCACAGTTCCTGGACTGAATTACCATAAGGGCAACATCAAAGAAAGGCACAGAACATCTTAAAACCCAAGGACAGACTGACAAAGCAGCTCATGGGGGACTATTTGTGCATAAATCTACAAATTAGATTTTGCACATTGTCATTATACTTGTGAGCACCACACAATCAGACACACAATAAAATTATTTGTTTCAGTACAATTCTAAGTCACTTGGCCTATGGTTCTCCCTATCCATTCTCTTGATAGCTTTGCCCTATTTCTTCATGGCAGCAAAGTAAGGTATTTTCTAACTCGGAAACTCCTCCTTAAGGAGATCTAGTTTCATAAATTATGCCTAGCAGTATGCTGCGTCAGTGATCCCAGACATCCATCAATAGCAGAGAAAGTTGTCACACTTGATCCTTAAACATTTCACCAAATAAATCTTTCAGAATCAGCTGCGTTTTCAGCAGTGAAGAATCCATTACTTTTAACACCCGGGACTACACTTCAGGTTCAAAGCTTCAAGTGGCCCAAGGAAAGCATTCCCAGGCCTCCACAGATGAAACCAACAGAGAAGACACATTGCTACTACAACCATTTTAATGTAGTGCAACAGCACATTATGAGATATGAAAGAGGGACACAGCTTGAGTACAGACTTTAAATCAGGCTTTTAGTTCCTGTCTCCAGAAAAGAGATGAATTTCTTTAAGAAAGAAATTAAGGTTATGACAGGTTTAATTGGGCTCATTGTCACAATCCCCTCCCCCTCACGTGAAGGTGCCAGAAATAACAAGGTTAATAGCAGAAAAAGAGGACTCAATGTTTCCAAACTCCACCATTCATAAAGCAGCCCCAGAACTAACACAACTGAGAACAGCCTGTACACAGGGGATCTGCACCCTCTTAATTGGGCTAAACTTGCATAGAAGCACACTTATTAAGGAAAAGCCCAACTTAAAGACTGACATTCATTTAGGGGTGACATTTATTCTGTGCCATTACAAGCACTACTAGAAGCCACCATCCAGCATTAACAATGAAGCTTAACCAGGAAATAAATTATCTTGCCAAACACAATTTAAAATCAACCACTTAATAAAATAAAAGTGAAGAAAGCAGTCTGAACTGCAATGCCTGCTCTTAAATGATCTAAAGTAAGTTTTCTGAGGTAACAAAACAAAATAATGAAGTCAGCTTCATCTACAGAAGAAAAATAAGTTTTACCAGGCTTAGACCTCTTTTTCTTTTTTTTCTTTTTCTTTGACTTGGATCTTCCATAGTCTTTGGATTTTCTTTCTTTGTTCTTCTCATGTTCTTTAACAGCTGAAATTAGATAATATTCCAAATTAGTTTAAAATATATATACATTTATTCTACTTATTAATTTTCTTAAAGGCCTCCACACTTTCTTTGGACAATCAAGGCCAGTTGACTGCAAAAAAAGCCAAGAAGAAAACTTATTTGTAAGAATTCCTAGCTGTCAATTGGAGTGATCCATTTTAAGTCCTAATTTGACTGTCGCATAACAAAATATGAGTATGATGTGGGAGAAATCAAATGTACAGCAGCGTCCATTTGTTATTTATGTGCTTCAGAGATTATAAAAAAGACTGAGGGATTTGTTACATCCACTTTCTATATTATTATGACCGGACATTTCACTAGCATTGTAACAGAACAATACCCCAACACCCCAACCTTCAGTTCAGTTCCCCAGTCAAATATTATATTGATAATGAAAATGGAGTAACTGGTCCAGCTGGCTTTAACTATTATTCTCTCAACATCTGTTCTCCATCCTATTTTTATGGGACTGAAAACACACCATATTTTTTGAATGATTGACAGCTGTCAATCAAGTCTATCCTCAAAGCAGCACAGTATAACCCTGTTTCAAGGCCACGTACACAAATCCCTGCTTTCCAGATGGCAGTGTTTGCTTACAACGCCTGTCCTTCAGATTTAGGTCCCAGCAGCAGAATTTCTAGATACTTACACAGTTCCTTAAGTCAGTTATCCTGACTTAACTAGAGATGTAATCAACACCTATTGGAATGATGGAAGGACTATGGAAGGATGTCTTTTATCTCCAAAACAGCTCTGCTCTCAGAGTGCTTGACTGATTGAGCCATTCACCATCCCATTCAGAAACTTATTTCAGTGCTGGATGATAGAGATCTGAATAAGCACTTGAAGACACTCTATACTGTAAGAAATCTTCACTTGCACAAACCATTTGAGAACCCTAGGTTGTCTGTAACCTCTGTAACCATTTATGAAGCAAGCCAGCAATACCAGTGTATTATGTCTACCTCTTTCATCCATGTCAACAGTAAACTCCCCAATCCACTGGCTGCCTATTTATGGCACAAACAGTTCACTGAGAAACTGCAAATCACAGTTATGTTTTATCAGCTGTGGTAACCATGCAGGAGATATGCTCAATAGTTCCTCCTCAGGAGGCTCTTCAGCTCTGCACCTCCCCATCCCTCTCAGTGCTTGAAGATTTCCTGCTACTTTGCCACTTCTGTGCCCCTCTTGGCATGAGGTTAGGGAAGGCAGCTCCGTGTGCCCAGCTCAGCTTGCCCACATGGCCTCGCCAGTCACCTGGCCTTCAATGCAGCAGGAGTGGCAGCACAAAAGCCATCTTCTTCCACCCCTCCATGGGTGCTGAGGGGGGGTTGAAAAAAAAACCATAACCAACAACAAAAAACAGGGAAAAAAAAAGGTTCATATTTAAGTGTCAACACAGTGCTTCCAACTTCCTTCTTACTTTCCTCTGTCCTCATCTCCTGTTCCTCCAATGGTCAGGATTCTCTTGGTACCATTCCCTTCTCTCTGCTCATAGAGATGCAAGGAAGTTCTTCCATTTTATTCTTCCAGAAGGGCAAAGAGAGAATAACTGAGCTCAACAGAGCTAGGAAAATTTTGCTTCTTTTCATTTGAGAACTGAAAGTTACGTGATCGGATTACTGGATTTTTTGGAAGATATCCAAGGGCACAGGATAAGCTTCCTCAACCACTATCAACATATCCAAAGTAAATATGCAAGAAATTGTCACTTGGTCCCCTCGAGCTTCCCCATGTGTCTTAAAATCTGAAAAAAATCTAAGTATTTGCACATTTCTGTGTGCAGCCATCTTTTGAAATGTACAACACAGTTAATGCATATTTCCCTGAAAAAATGTTCGAAGAACAAGTATTCAAGTATTATACCAATGCCTTCCAAAAAACCAGGTATTGAAAAATCTTGTTTAAAGCTGTTTCTTGTAAGTGCTCTGAAGTGTAATGAATTCTCACTGCCATAGGAGCAGATAAAGAAACTTGTCTAGGTTAGGAGCTGTGGTAGTGTGCCGGCCACAAGGGACATCCTGGCCTGGCCTGGCCACTCACCGCTCTGCATTCCACTTATCCCTCCCCTGTTCACCCAGGACTGGCCACATGTCACGGGCTCGTCATTTGTCTATTAGCTGGTCTCTCGCCCTGCCCACGAGGGGGAGAGGGAATAAAAGAGGGAGGCAAGAAGGGGGCAGGAGAGTCTGGCCACGTTTCCTCTACACATCTTGTTTTCCGCCTCTCGCTCGACGAGGGAAGAATAAAGGACTCTGATAAACGCAACTTGTACGTCTGTCTTTGCCTGCCCGGAGCAGCCACCGCCGACCTGGGATCGGAGCTACCGAGGAAGGGGCTGCAGGGGCTGGACCCGGTGGCCTGGAGGGGCCCGTAGAGGAAATAAGAAAGCAACAAGGAGCATCCTCACAGATTCACATGATCAAACAGAAAGATAAAATGAAAAACATAATCCTAAAAATTAAGCACAAAACAACTACATTTTTTAATGGTTTGGGGTTTTTTTAGAAAAAATAAAGGATTTCAATTTCTTTGAATGGCAGAGACTCATGAGGACCGGGATGAGTACTCAATATCCTCCATCACACCACCACTGTGAAAGTTCATTTTAATTTCTAAATGCCACACTGGCACATAGGACACATCCCACTGAGTGAGAACAGTGAGGAGACCTTGATGGATCTCATTCAGACCTTCCTACAAGGGAGGGCAGTAAGGGATGCCCAAGAACAAACAAGGTGCTAAGTACTGCCTGACTGCTATGATCAACAGAACAACACAGAGACAGACAGCCAAGGAGATCATCTCCAGGACACAGAGCATCTGTCATAGATACAATAGTCTAACCTCAGATTTTATTAGTGTTTTCCTCATCACTGTGACTCAAATTCTTTCCAACATCTGAAGGAAAGTGGTGATGCATTAATCCAGAAGTATGCTGGAAATTATTTACATATGATTTATACACATGCCAAATATTAAAATATATGTATTGATTCTCTGAGTGTGTGTGTATACATACATCCCCCCTCTTCCCCCTGCCCCCCTTTGGAGGGGTTATCCACCTATACTGTACTAGATTTCAGTATAAACAAGGTTAACACTGTAGCACTGAATAGTCAAAGTTGTGAAGCTCTTCAGAGATGTCTAGTAGCAAGTGCTGACTACCAGAAGTGGTCAAATGCTATGGACAAAAACTCCTACAAAATAAAATCCCCTAGGTCATTGTGCCCCATGCCCAGCCCCAATCAGCCTCTTTTAAGTTTAGGTATCTCAGTAAGTACAAGATTACTTAAAATATATAATGATTTGGACAACCGGGAGTTTAACATAATTAAGACCTACAACCTTTTCATAACTTTTAATACTTTAGTACTTTTTACATCTTAGAAATATTACAAACTGACTGGGAAGAATAAACCCCAATGCAGACAGCATGAAAACTTACAAAATGACAGTGAAAATAACACTGCTTACATTTTATGCCATACATTTATACCAAATTACTCTCTCTAAATGAAGGTATACAGAATATTATCAGTTCCTTACAATGTTTAAAAGTTTCCCAAGACTTTTCCACGTTTAACTTTCCATGTTAAACCAAAAGCCATACCATGTTGAACTCTTTCCCGAGGCCTCCGCAGCGCTCTTGCTATGTGGTTCCTGGTTTGGTCTCTAATAGAATGTCGGTGACTATTTAATGCACTTACAGGAGTTGAAGCTCTTCTCTTTTCTACTTTTTCATCTCTATATGGGGTACTCCTGAGGGCTATATGTAGAGGAGCATCTACAAAGAGAACAAAGACCAAGTCCAAGCTTTAAATACTTTCCAAAGTCAGTCTACTTCAGCAGCACCAGCTCTTGGCAGTCCACGTGGAATGTTTCTGATAAGACATTGCTCAACTCAGTCCTAGCCCGGACTAAAAGGCTAAAACCTCCAATGCTTTTGTTGGATTTGTTGAGGGGCTTTTCTTTCAAAAAGAAACAGTGGGTGCCCATGCATTCCCAAGAGCTCTGTTCTTCCAGAAATACTGTGACTTTGAGAAAAGATGAGAAGAGAAACAGTTCGGTTTGGCCGAGATATGGGTTGGGTAATTTGTATTAGTTTCTCCAAGAGAAAAAGTGCTGTGTTGGTTTAATTAGAGGAACTGCAGCCAGTTCTCAAAGTGTGCTTTGTAAGGATGCACACAGAAGTGGCATAGAGCAGCTCTGCACATATAAGGAAGAGCAGTTTTTAAATACATACCACTGAAGCAACAGTGTTTCAACCAAGAGTGGTATGCAAGAATTCAGGATCACTACCTAACATTTACAAAAATTGTAAGATGCAGACATGGCTTCACTTGAGATTCCATTTTTTATTTAAGTCAAACAGTTTCATCCTCCTAACTGCAAGTAGCAACTCCTACTGAACGACTCCTGGACACAGAAAAAGAACAGTGAAGGTGATAAAAGCTAAAGCTGCATGGCAGGTAGGCCAGCAGACTAATCAAGACCAGTACATTGCCATTTTGGAGTATTACATCAAGTATTTTGGTCAATGAGACCCAGTAGCCAAGGTGACACGTTGCTGACTTTCATCAAAAACGCTCAGTTCTATCATCACATGCATCTCAAAAGTTCAGTGGATAAGAAAGGCAACTTCCTTCTAGTCTGAAGATTGACATGTTAATCTCTAATAAAATAATTGTGAGCAGAACCTGAGAGTGACTGAAAAGAAAAGGGAAAAAGTCCCAGGGAGCACACTTAGGAGAAGAAACTGGATCAAGCACCCTGCCCTGATCAACATGTCAAGTTGAAGAAATAACAAGACACATTAAGACACATCATTGTAGAGCTTTCAGAATCAAGTGGATCTCTTCAGGCAAAAGTAACCCCAAGATGCAGAAGTCTGATAACATTCTCCCTGGTCCTCTCTCTCCGAAGTTAGAACTTAAAGGGTAAAAAAAAAAACCCAAACCAAAAAGTAAAGTCATTTGCAACTATTTCCACAACCAAACTTATCTTCTAGTCACCTGCCCTAGCTCTCTACCGCAGCCACAAAAGACGGAAATTAAACCAAAACCCAATTACCACACAAGATCCTCTAAAAGATGTGTTTTGTTCAGACAGGCAACTCACTGCTGCCTTTCTGAGTTTCTACTGGGTGTGTATGTCCCTTAAGAAAGTAGAAGGTTTGGTTCATGAAGAATTACTAAACCAGAAGACACTCCTTGATAAAACACTATGGTATGTGTATGACCTTCCATTAGCAACACGACGAACATCTCTTGCAGGAATTAAGAGCTTTTGTGATAATTTTTTCATTTGGTTGGGTTTTTTGGTGCTGTCTTTGTTTGCTTGTTTTTAAGTCAGGTCTATTTTGACTCCCTGCTCCTCTGAGGACTTCTATGACTAGGGTTCAAGGTATCAGTTCAGATGACAAAAACAAAAGAAAACTTTTCCCCATGGTACAGCGTAGCTGAGAAATAAGATTCAGGTACTATATAATCTCTTTGGGAACACCAGTGCCCTAACAAACTTTATGGAATGCAAACAGTATATTTCAGTACAGGGTGAAAAGTCACATAGTCTTTTCTGCAGCTTTCCTGTCTACCATTCCCAGTAACTTTCCAAAACATTTATACAACACCATGTCAGAGAAGCTCAAAATTACAATGCAAAAATCCATACAAACCTGACGGCCTTCATTCAGGCCTCCTAACTTTCCCCTCTCCCAACAGCTCAACTCAATGTCATGAATTAACATTTAAGAACACCATAAGAACACCTTGATCCCACCAGTCTTTGCAAGAGCACTGGGCCTCTTAGCTTCGTTTGGGCTGACATGGGTGCACAAAGGCTCTTGGTGGAACTAAATTGTATTCGTGCCCACTGGGTTTTTTTAGCTTTGTGAGACTTAATTTTAAGGATAATTTTGCCAAGAGTACATCCTGTCTTTTACGATACACAACTCAATACATTTCTGTAAGACTTCTCAGCTAACTGTACACTGTTCTGGGGCAGGTCCAGGTACTCTATCATACACTGGATGTATTTTTTTTTCAGTAACTGACACAGACATGCTAAGTTTTGAAACACCTTTGTTCCATTAGAGGGTCTAGAAGATCTTTGAGCACTCTGAAATATATTTTAGAAGCAGTGATTAAATTTTATAAGATGAGATTAAAAACCTGGAAATTTATCCTAAACTTTTGGGACAGCAAACACTAAAACTGATGCCACAGAGATGCAAACTTACAAGTCTTCCACACTAAAGCATCCCTTTTCCTCTTCATATGCAATTATAACTCAGGTCAATTTATAAAATCATTCCCTAAATTACAAAGGACAATTACTTATAATAACCACAACTAAGACCTTGTATTTAGGCATGTGGCTTTAAAACTTGCACATTTCTCACATTCAGACTTTCTGCATTAGTACCACCTGCAGAGCATGCCACCTACTTCCATCCTCTAGTCTCCCCAAGCCAACCTTAACCCTCCAGAAGGCTTCCTACTCCTCTGCCTCCACCCAGTCACAAGATGCCTGGGTTGTGAGGCTGCAGTAACAGCAGGACCACGCTCATGGAGACTCCTGTGAGGACTGCACAGCGAACCCCTACGTGTTTCCTGAAGCTGCCTGTGCAGGCCTCATGAAGACACATGTACCTGTGTCCCTCCTCAGGGAAACCACACAAGGCACGAAAGGCCTCCTGACATCCTGGGAAGTGACACTCTCCTTGTTTTTGAACAGTAATGTTGTGATTAAACATTAGAGCAGATTAATTTCCAGCTCAGATGACAGAGAATACCACTAACAGGAACAAGAGGTATGTTCACAAGATACTGGAGACGAACAGGACTGCTGATTAACTGTCCCCAGCCTTCTTCCATGGAGTTCTTTCAGGCCTCTCTTCCCTAAGCCTGGAAGAAGTATCCTCTGTCATATGAAGAGCTGACCCAGAAGCAGTGAAGCATCTTAGAAACCAATACATGAAAACACATCAGATATGAAATTACTTCAACCATGCAGAAACCATACGGATAGAGCTTTAGAGAACTTAGACCTAAGCACACTGAGGTTCAGTGACAGACAAGGCAGTAGTTTTCTGGCCCCTGGAACCCTGATGCAGGACCACAGGTAAGAAGATAACTCAGCATTCATAAGCAGAGACTGCATTCCCAAGTATGTGAATCAAAGTTACCATCCACAGCTGTGCGATCATTTGCTGAAAACTTTCAGTAATATTTTCAAGAACTGAAAGACCATGCATCATCTTGACTCACAGCCATGCACCAGAAACCAAATGAAGTATTGACATGATAAGCCAAAGACAATCAGCAATTCTGCAGAACACAGAGGATGTTTATGCAGATCTTCCCCTGCTGCAAGAAAAACAAACCCACAAAATCTACGAACTCCCATGGCTTGTAGATCACCACGCACCTCCCACTGCCTAGCAAAGAGGCATTGGTCAGCCAGAATTAAGAGGAAACAGGAAAATGTCCCAAAGGATTAACCTGACAACCACTACACAACAGGCCAAAGGTTCACCTGTGAACAGCTATTAGTGACAACCAGATGCCTGAGATGTTTTACCATGTCAAAGCAAATTTGCCAGCCCTACCCACGCACAATTCAGCTCTCATCAGTAACACAAGTAAGGATAAAATCCCTATTTTCTTTACATGCATTCATGTAAAGAATTCATGCATTGAGTCACTTATACACTAACAGGACATACTGTAATTAACTTTGAGTAGGCAGAATTTTCTAAAAATGAGGTTACATAAAAAATTTAAAACTGCTGACAAATGTTTTTTCCTTAAGTGCCTTACATGGACTCCACAGTAGAGACAGATCTATTACAGTATCCCAACTACAAATTGCAGGTCTCTTCCTTTCTTTTCTTCCTCATGGCAAAAAACACAGGAGAGCCAAGACTTGCAGTAACTTGCCAGACTGAGGCTGCTGTTCTATACCCACACCCCAAATTGAAGCCTAATACTGTACAATGTTTTTGAAGTCCTAAAATTGAGTTTAGCTTCCTTTAGGACCAAAATTCCTGGGGAGAGCTAAACTATGTCCTAGGAGTCAAGGGGTATCAATTCATGAGGTCCTTCTCAGTACAACTGTGCTGACAGCAGTATAAGGTCTGTCAGCACTACCAAATGGTTATTAGGAGCATTAAGAGCACACCAATCACCTCAGATGGCACTTCCTTGCATCGCCACTATCAACTCCCCTACTTGTTCATGAGGTTTGAGTTTCCTGAGAGAGAAATCTTCAGCATTCAGCAAGTACAGAGTCTCATCAAGGTATGACATGGGGGCACAGCAGCTGTGCAAGCAAAGTCTTGACTTTCAGATTTCAGAAAATACGTTCAGCACAATGATGAACTTTGCGCATGCTAACATGAACATGTTAGCAAATCTCCAAATGAAGAGATTTTACTAAAAAGATGAAAGCCACCAATCCAGAAAAACTCCAAGTCAAGATGTCTAAACTATGACTTGCAGGTACAAGAAAAGAAGTGAAGCTATTCTACACCTCATGCCCTTGGAGCAGTCTAGGTCAGGAAGAAAAATCTTTACAGCTCAGGAAACAACAATCTTGATTAACAATAACCTTTTGCAGGCACTAGATACAAAATGACACGGACAGACATATCTGAAAGAGAAACCTAGTACTTTCAGAGAAAATTGTTTACAGTGTCTGCAGGGCACAAGTCACAGTATGGGATGATGTACTTCAACAGTAAACTAAGGGGTTCTGCAGCGAAAGAGAAGGGACCACAAAGAAAAAAGTCTGCCTTAAAGTTAATGCATATGGGCACAGAATGCAGTTCTACTCCATTTTTTTATTACAGCAATCAATAAGTAACTAACTGACAGATCTTCAGATACTATACCACATTTAATTTCCAGGCAATAATTCTGATAGAGCATCTCAATTTGAACTAGCACAAAACCTAAGCAACTCCTTCATCTAAGACCAACATTGAGAAGTCATCTGCAGCCCTAGACTCAAAAAGACTCTTTTAGGCTTATGCATCCACATACATTTGTGCAGATCCCCATTCTCCTCTTTAATAGAGGGCTGCAGGTGGCTCTGCAAGGCACCTGCTGAGGTGTAATGCAACCTGAGAGCTGAGGGCAGGTACACCTCTTATAGCCCAGGGGGACACAACATCAACTGCTTTTTTCTATGTAAGGACAATTCTTTCCTGAAGACCAAATAGCAGCAACTCGAGAAGGTAAGCATTGTAACATGCACTTGGGGGAAGGACTGCTTCATCATAACGATCTCATAATACTTCCGGAAAAATTAAAGAAAGAAGTATTGCCTGGACACATCCAGTAGCCATGAAGTCCTAGTCATTCTGTTTAGGCTTATTCTGTAAGGCATATGTAAAATACAAGCTGCGGGCAATGGTGGTTCCTTCCTCTCAGTTCAGAACCACTGCAGAATTTAGACAGCTATGTGTCAAGTTTGCCACTGCAAAGGCAAAATCCTTCTTTGGAAAAAGGGGGCAACAGTTCAAATCAGTCCCACATTAACCTTTCCAGCTCACTCAAGCTTTGATTCCAATGTCAAGTGGTACAATTTACATATCAGAAATTGTAATTTGAGAGTCTCCACTTCAGTGCAAAGCAACTATATTTAAATTGTTCTTTCCCAAATCCCACAACATGGGTGGGACCACTTACACCCATCTTTTCTATGTGTTAAAATTCTGATTTTAAGCACTGCAAAGAAAAGGTTTTGCTACTGGTCTGAATATTGCACATTTTCCTACAACTTTAGAAGCAATAAGTATTTTCACTTTAAACCTAGCACCAGACTACCCCCACCATTTATTTCTGTGTAGCAGAAAGAGTAAGGAGTCCCAGAAGTCTAAAATAAAACTTGTGAGGAAGTGTGACACAGCTTCTTCTAAGGCAAGAGCATCTTCAAGTTTATGCAATAACAAAAATCACAATTGCTGGAAGTTCTCTCAGTTAGAAATTGCCACATTCTTTTAAGTCCTAAAATCTACCTAATATAGTTAAGTACAAGAAAAGGACATTTGTACCAAAAGGTAAAATGATTTAAATATATACTTTTCGAACAGGAGAATTTTTGCTCACAAAAGGATTGTAAAGATGAAAAGTATAACCACCAGGTACCAGACCGAATTACGGATTCAAAAGCTTTTGCTCCAAGCAGCACATCCTGAAAAGCCTCTCGAAAAGGTGGCGTAAGTGTTCAGCAGACAGAAAGTCGTGCCTAGAAGACTGGCTTTCTATATATGCCATTAAGACAGAAGAACAGAACTTCAAATACTACAGTAAGAGTTCATGAATCTCATTAATTCTGCTTTCAACTGCGTAATACCACTAAACAAAAATTAGGGAAATTAAGAACACACTGACTTAGAAAACAATGGCACTTAATATCAGACATATAACTAATATAAAATGACACAGCTTTTCCTCATCAATAAAAAATGTAGTATAGCTCCACAACAGCAGGCTTCAACCGTGAAGGTGACCTGAGAACTTCACAGTCCCCCTTCCAACCTTGCTGCGACGTTCAGCAGCTGTGAGCACACCCCAGGTGCTCTGTGCAGAGAACCACTATGAAGCACGTCATGGAAACAAGCCAGGTGAAAAATATCCATCCACAAATGGGGAATTGGAGGGTGGGGGCTTAAAATAAGCAAATACAGTTACATCTCAGCTCCACAAGGAATTACCTGTCAGTGATGATGATGCATCTAACGGTATGCACTTGGAGGAAAGGATAAATGGAAGGGTCAAGATCTTGAGTCACTAGTCAGTGCATTCAAGACAATCACAACAAAACAACTTCTCAAATCAAAACAATTACACAGTTCGAAAGAGCCAAATAGAAGTCTGGTTATTGAAAAGCCCATGACATGCACAAAGCCTGTTTTCATCACTTTGCACCTGTCAGCAGCCAGTCTTCACACCATGCCTGTCTCAGGTCTGTTCCTCCAGGCAATACTTGGGTTCAATTAAGCTGCATGCAGAGTACAGTACATACAAATCATTACATCCTAATGCTTTTAAAGAGAACTCTTTCCCTACCTAATCCAAGCTTATGCCTTTGCATTATTTAAAGATACAGAAGTATTTGGGGTTTACATGTACTAACAGTATGTAAAGTCACACTGATCTTGTTAGGAACAAGCAGTAGCACCTCAAATGAAAAGTCATTTTCTGGACTCTTTAGGAAAAGCAGCCATGAAGCAAAGTAAGGCACGATATGTCCTGCTGTAGCGAGCTGGAACTCTGTGACCAACTTACACGACTTTAAAATTCTTAAATAAAATATTAATGAAAGATCAACTGCAAAGACGAAAGACGCCAGGGAATTCAGAAAGGAGAAAGATGGATTTTATAAAAAGGGCTCCATGAAAAGACAGAAGACATGACTAGTTTTATGAAGCTGCAGTACACAGCGATATCAGTCCACAAGAACCAGGCTTGGACAGGTTATCAAGAACCACTGCAGTTCACACTAGACCTAGACGGCCACTCTGGTGTCATGCCAGGCAGAGAGTGCTTCAGAGAACAAGGGTGAAGCAGAAGTGAATGTGCAGACTGCAAAGAAGTTAAAACTTTTTTTTTTTTTTTTTTTGGCTAACCATTAAACTTTTATCCCTTTCCACTGCCCATCTATTGTGTGATCTTTTTTCAGCACAGCTGAAACAACTGCACTTGTTAAACACTAGGATTTTTCATCCCACAGAACCGTAAATATTGCAGAAACTGGTACTGCATTTCCAGCCAGGTGTGTGCTTGAAGGCAGTAATGCACAGACAAGTAAAGTCAAAACCTAAAGACAAGAAAGAAACAGGAGAGAACTGGAGGTACCCAAACTCTTCCCTAATACAGAAAAGGACAGAAGGCTTCAATACCATTTGTAAGCCAGGAGAGAAAAACAAAAATCAAGTCAGAAACTCAGGGAACTGTAGTTTTCAAAAGGGAACAGAGATTTAATAGGCAAGTGAGCTGCTACAAAAAAATAAAAGAAGCGGCATAGTGGGTTCTTTACCAGAACTTATCTTAATTTTTAGAGGAAGGAATGTCCTCAGTATTATCTTTCTAAAACACGATGTTCACACATATTATGCTTCTTCTCCACACAGAAATATGCTAAGATAGAGCCCTAAGAGATTCCTTCAGCCCAAAAGAAATTTGATTTCTGTTTTTTTCTGCCTGTCCTGACTGCTGCTGCTTAAAAAAAAGGAAGAGATCAGCACCATACTTACACAGTGAACCAGCTGTGGTCCGTCCTCTTTTTGACCTTTCTTGATTAGCTTTTTCAGAAGCCAAAGAAGCTCTGGTTTGGATATTTCTTTTTACAGGGTTCTGCTGTGATTCTGCAGCCTTCTCCACTCCATGAAAGTATTTCATGTGATAATGCAGTAACTTGGCTTTGCGGAAGGATTTTGAACAGTCCAAGAACTTGCATCTAAACTTGTGATCTTGGTCAACAGTTGCAGCTTTTTTTGATGCAAGAAAATCTGTTCTCCTACAAGGTTTTGTTACTGTAAGAACAAAACAGATAAATTGCCCCATGCATTTGCTATATTAATCAAAAGATTTCCTAAACTTAAAACAGCAAAAAGAAGTAAGCATGCATTTAAACATATTAGCTATGAAATGCTAAAAATAAAATGTTAATGCCTTATCTGTATATTGATCTTAAGATCAATAACTTTAAAGTGAAAACTCTACCCTACACTGCTCTTAAAAACTGGTTATCATGATGCCACTGTTCTTATAAATAAGTTATATTTTGTTTCCCTGAGTCCTCGCCCAACAGCTGCTGTCACTGTATAGTGCTCCTAAAGATAAAAGACTGAATTGCACAGAGATTACATCCCTAAGTCAGAACACTAAAGATTATTTATTTATAATTATTCACAACTTTGGTGAAAGCACTGTGCAAGAAAACAGTTCTGCTTCTCTGCTTACAATTATTTTGCTACCTGCCTTCTGGGTGCACAGTCCAACCACCAAAGCCTAGTTACTTCCAAAGACAACAGAAGCAGTATGTCGGAACATTTTTCAAGTAAAATTGAAATTTATTTCAATTTTTAAGCAGCAGTGAAAAACAAAACTGCTTGCACATTTTACAAAATGTTCCCTATGAGGTATATTCATTTCTCAAAAAAAAACCCAAGGAAAGTCTTAAGATTCAGATGTAAGAACATTTTAAGGCATCTATTCCACAGAGCACTGCTGTGCAACCCAGGGCTGTATCTACCATGAATTTCAGAAACTTTCAGTTCATGTTTTTGTTAAGAAACATACAAAAGAAATATTTCGAACTAAATCAGATTACTGTCACCAGTATCCGCATTCAATACAACACGTGAGAGATAAAAATTAGGAAACAGATATAAATAGATGTAGGCAATTATCTATCACTAATATACACACACAGCATCAAAAAATCCCTCTCCAGCTAGAAGACAATGGAAAGGAGGTATCATTTCTAAAAAACAGCTTCCAAATACAATTTCTCAATTTGTTTTGCCAGTACTAAAGTATTATTTCCATATTTACAAGTGTTTTCAACTCGTAGGATTAAGAAAGAAGTGTTTAACTGTAAGATCCAAACCTAGTAAGAGCAATTAAAACTGAAGGCATGTAGCACATGAATGAAAATTAAGGTGTATTAGAAGCAGCTGTTAACAAGGGACAAAAGTACCCAGACACATTACGAACAAGAACAAGATTTTCTATAAGAGCAGGAAGGCATTGAACAGGAGTGTTAAAGGCAGTGTCACCATGATCTTGGAGTAAAAACACAGGACAGCTTGTTTCCAGGTTTTCAGCATGCAGTAACAAAAACGGTGTTACTGAGCAGCAGACAAAGGTCATGTCACAGTGCAGAGAAGCATCCTAGACAGCTGTAGCTGAGGCACACTCAGTGTACAAGTACCTTCAAGTACCGTGTACAAACAAATCCTGAACACGGAGAAAACACAACTAATTGTACCCGATGCATAGGGAAAGATTAAGTCATGTGCAACACCAGGCTAGTTAAAATAAATAAAATTGGAAATTTGAGTGAAATTGGAGAAGGAAATAGTACAAAGAAAGACACTAGTTTTGGGTGTTTCACAGTGGTAATGACCAGGAGGAAGACACTGTGGCATAGCCACTTTAAGAACATGCTGACAGGAACATCAATAAGACTGCAGCCAAGCCAGACTCACACTTGCAGAATGACAAAGTTCGCCAATATCAAAATCAAAATATACTGCAGACCACCAAAAACTGCATTCAGGAAGAATGAAAAAGTATTTCAGGAAGGCTCAGTGCAATGGCCTGCGGGTTTAGTGAAAGCAAACACAGAAAGGTTCTCTTGACTGTAAAGGTAAAAAAACTAGCATTTGGGACTACAAATGCTGAGAACTTGTTACTATTTAATAACCGACATGAAGCTGGAAAACATAACTGCAGCAGAAGGGAGTAATGGGGTCCAAAGACTTAACAAAAAAAATATTACAAAGATGACAAGGGAAACTATTATACCATCACACAACTGTCAGGATGAGGCCCTGCATCCAAGCTCAGAGCACTTCCCCTCCACTGAGTTGGACAGATTCTGGAGAAGATACAGGAAATGGCTTCTAACTGATCAGCTACAGGTTAGAACAGGAAAGGATTGCATTAGCTTAAATTAGAAATAGGGTTAACAAAGACATGGGGCAAAGGGAAAGGAAGCAGACAAAAAACTTACTGCAATGTGCAAAAGGAATGTATTCAGAGTAATAAAAATACAGACAATCCCACAGAATTTGAAACAAAGCTTCAATCATTCCCATAACTACATTTGCCTTCTTTACAAGTAGCACAATAGAACTCCCTGTGACCCAGGCACAGCAGGAAACTGGCAACTAACTCTGCCACCCCAGGGAGCCTCTGGAGAGCCCATGCTCTGTGCACTCTGAAAATGACTTCCTACAGTAACAGCTACAGGGGCAGCTACCATCCTTACACACAGACAGAATTTTTGCTCACAACAGATGGCACTAAAATTGGTTTCTATAGAAAAAGGTTTGGTGTATTTTCTTCAGATTTTCAGGCACTTGCCTTTTCAGAGGAGCTTGGTAGGTATTTTCTATGGGTACAGAGGAAAGGGAATGGTAAATTGACACCTATTTCTCCCGTGATTATAATCAAAATTCAAACTCCTCATCTGCTTTTCAGTCAGCCATTACAACATTAAACACAGACACTCATGGTCAAACATCAGTGTGTCCTTTAAGTTTCACTGCAGAGAAAAACAGTCGTTCAGTGTTCCAGTCAGCAACCCCTCTCACTTCTCACTGGGCTGAATTATCCAAGGGTCAAGCTATGACCATGTTCAGCAGTAAGTTCACTGTAAAATGCAGTGTGAAGCTTCAAAGTCCACCAGAAGTGTTTCTACCCCGTCACCAATTCTCTGATGTAACTCCTGCTGGGACAGGAATATTTGGCACCAGCACGGTACCTTGACTGAAGGTCTGCCATCCTGTGGCATCTCCTGCAACACCCTGGTAAACAATTCCAGAAAGTTAGCAGTGCACAGAACTCTTCCCATTTTCCCCCCACTTAAAGCTGGCCTTACTGTAGTTTCGAGCCATTAGACCGCCACACACAGTTGCCTGCTCAACTGAAGAGACCTCCACCCTCTTATTTCCTGGTCTCCAAAGAAATACTAACTGAACATCAAATTATTTCTTCACTTGCTGTTAAACACATTGAAACGTTCTAAAACTCACGTTCTCTGGTGTATTATTGTCATGATAGGTCATGGTAACAAACATTCTTGAGCAGACAGTTTTCACACTGTACTTTGGACCACTGTCCTCACTAATTACTTATTTCATTCAACTTATTTCTTCTGAAATGTTGTGTTGTTTTTCCTGAGCTGACCAAGTGTTTCACCATTTCAGCTCTCAAACTACATTTCTTCCTTTATTTTCAAAAACCCTCTTTCTTTTACTATCTCAGTTGCGAAACACAAACCATCTTGCTTAATTGCTCTTCTCAAACTAATTTAGGTAAGAAGAGCATCTAAGAATTTCCAGTGCATCCAGAATCCACGGAAGAAGATGCCTGGTGAAAGAAATACATAAGAGCATCAGTAATCACAGATCATTACATATTTATAAACTTGTGGGGTTTTGAGCTGTAACATTACTTTGCATAGTAAGAACTACTCAAGAGATTATTTCCTATTGCCCTCCTCTACTCACCATTTTCCCCCTGTGCTGGAAATAAACTGGTACCAAGAAAAGCACCCTGTACTGGGCAGCAAAGCATGTGAGCCTGCAGTGCACCACTCACACCTCATGGTACCTTTGGAGGGACCAGGTGGGGGGGATGTAAAGGCAGTCTGAGGTGTAACTGAAACACCGTGACCAGACTCTGGTGCCTCACCAGAAGGAGCTTTAAGTGAGCAAGGCAGAATGGACTTATTTACCTACCATATATTGTTAGGCTCAAAATGACAACTTTCATGCTACCTTGAAGGGATGAAAGCCTATTTAGGCAAGCTGCAGGAGAAACAACAGCTCTCAAACTGATGAAAAGGTCTTATGCTTCTTCTTAACTAAAACCCAAAGCTAGGAGCAACAAAATTAGAAAAGCAGGTGTAAGTATATGGCAAATAGAATCCCTGATGCATGTCTATGCAAATAAATAATTTCAAGAGTGCTGGCAAATACAACTACAAACACAACCGCAAATCTGTGCAAAGCAAAGGCAGCTCACCTTTAAAGTAAAAGGCGCAAGAGTCTGCAAGAGCAGACTCATATGAACAGCTGTGGAATGCTTCTAAGTCTGTTTTCAGATATATGAAACAGAGCTTTAACTAGCTGCAAAAATTTGCCAACCGACTGTCGCATATTTTTTGGAAAGACAACTTGATTTAGCTAAATTCTGATCCCTTGTCATCAGAGGTGCCAAAAGCCAGCAGAACAGGATTTTAATCTTTCAGTACATGTAATTCAGAACTTTGTTGAAGCTTTATAAAAAGGAGCTTAAGTTTTGACATGCAATGCTATATTGTTGTTTCAGAACATGTTACAGACACAGACATTTTAAAACATCTCGGTCATAGGAAGACTCCAGATTGTGTTTGCTGTTATAAATGTCTGCAACCACTATCAATCTTGAATCATCTACCAACCAATAACTAGAAAAACACCCTTTAAAAGGAGTTTTTGTCCTTAAAAATTCCTGATATTCAAATACTATAAAAATCATGTTCTTCCTATACATCATGCAAGGTAAAACTTGTACTACCAGAACGCATTAGTCAACAATGCCAAAACAACTGAGGAAAATACAGGTTTTACAGTATTTTCCTACAGGAAGAGAATTAATTCCCACTAAGTGACTAGAATCAGTCTACAGACAAATAACAATGGTAATATTGGGTTACAGTATTGCCTTTCTTCTATGTATGAAAAGTTACCACTGACTTTAACTTCCATGCTGTACTTTGTTGGAGTCTCATATGAAACAAACACCCTCTTCTCCCACGCACACGCTACCTACTCCAACAATGTATTTTGCCTCTTCCCAAGCTCCAAATATCTTTAAAACACATGGCAGACTGAGAACATAATAAACATAACTGTCTGACGTACAATTATTATATCTGGAGCATATCTGTTCCCTTGATCATCACCCATAAATGAGTTAACTCAGCTCTCAGACTCCAACACCAGCTACTTTTAGGACAGCATGCCTGGGCTCTGCAACACACCTACCCCTCCACAAGAGCAGGAAGCCACTGGCGATTTTCAGAGGCATCTTCACATCCCACCTACAGGCGTCTGCCACTGTCATGCTGCTACACACCCACGCCACCACCAGGTGAAAGACCAAGCACTGCTTCCCCCCTCATGCAGCTCATTAGCACTGGGGTGTACTGGTACAATCCCACAACTAAGACAGAGCACGGAGAGGTAAACACAGATCCACTTTTAACTACATAGGATTTATCCGTGATAGTATCTATGAATTTTAAAACCCTCATCTCAAACAGCTCATTAATAATATTTTTTTATGTTGGTTAAGTATGGAAATGTAGATTTTTGTACTTGGATTTCAGGTGACACTATTTACTCAAAGACCCTGTATAGCTTTTATCCCCAATTCTTAAGAGTGCTCTACAATAAAAACACCTGCTTGCCACATCCGGCTGTCCACCCAGATGCATGTCTAATTTCTAATGTTAATTGAAACAACTTTTAATTAAATAGAATAAAACCCACGCTCAGAAGTGTTAATTTTTACGTATCACCAGTGTTGTACTTCAGGTCAGAATTCAATGCGAGTACCTGTTTCTGAATTAACTTTAATCCAGTTTGCTCAAGTCCTGATGGAAGAGCCAGGAACAAGAGTACACAAACTCTATCAGAGCCTTTAGGTATGTGGCAGCCAAGCCCTGTTCCCACAGCTTTGCTGCTTATATCTAATGAAGGAAGCTCAGAAGGCCACATCTCACACATTCCACTAATGTGAATGACACCACACACACAGATATTACACATTCAGCTGGAATTCTCCCGAGTTTAAACCCAAATTACAAATGCTCAGCAATAGCTGAAGGAGACCAACATCAAAAGAGATCTAATTTCTAAATAGTAAAAGACCATTTACATGTCCAACCTAAGCGAAGGAAAGAGGTCAGTTCCTTCCTGCACTGAGCGTACACATTAGTGGAAAGGAAAAGGACATCTCAGCTGAACAGTTAACCAGAGTGAGTGAAAGAAGACAGGTGCAAACAGGAGAGAAATTTAAAATAACCAACAAACACACACAAATTACTCCAGCAAGGCTGAGCAACTGTCTCTCCAAATGCTCTGTTCCACTTAAACTTGTTTGATAGAGCATGAACTAGGAAACATGTAGTTCAAGTTCCCTCAGTTAGCTGTAGATCCAAAGATGCAAGTTATGAGAAAAAAATCACAGGACAGCACCACGTTTTGACAGTCTACTACCTGCATAGGAAATTTTAATTTGAAAAAGCAAGGCAAGAATATTCCCCAGCTAAGAGAAAATAGAGTATATATATTAAGACAGACACTGAAATGTTTGAACTATTTCATACATTTGCACTAAAGCCTCCAAGTCTAAACATAAGGATATAAAAATGTACAATCAGGATTCCCAAACAGCAGTAACGTTACCACATACCTGCAGCACATTAAGGAGAAAAGAACCTGACCTTTTAAGGTGTTAAGTCCAATTTAATCCAGAATTCCAAACACTGAAAACAAGCATTTGTTAACTTCATCACTTATGCTGAAAATATCACACCCAGTCATTTAAAAATTATGATTTCCACTTTTAGGATTGCTATCCAACTTGAAAGCATAAGATTAAAACTGAGTTCACAAGGAATAAAAATATACATTTTTTTACCAAGGTTAACATTGTAAGAATGCACAGTTTTAACACTTGTACAAGTACAAAGCACCTGGTATCAGTTGCCTTAAGAAATGCATCGACATTAAATATGAAAAATCTGAACCTGTAGCAGCAGAAGATTCTTGAGGTCTGACAGTAACAGAGGGAGACTCAGTGTCTTCAGTTTTTTCTTCCCGCAAACTGACATCTGTACTGAGTGCCGTGCTATGTGATGTGTTTCCAGGTGATCCTTGTTCACTCAAACTTTGGTCAGACTCAACAGGAATTTCTAAGTGGACTAGAATGAGAAAAAAATTTCCATTGAGCAAAACGCATACAAAAGCATACTGCAGAACAGCGAGGTGGGAAGGGGGGATCTTTATCACATTATAGTGGAGAAAAATACCCATCCATGCTCTGATTGCTTGCTCTTGGTCACACAAAATTTTTACAACACAACTAACTTGTAACAACCCTCTAAATTTACAGCTGCTTAGAAACACACAAGCTAACTGTTTATAGCCCAGAATAGGACAGATCTCCTCAAACTACAAGAGCTCCCGCAAAAGGGAAAGGCAGTGAAGCACAGGGCAGAAAAGGGAGTGTCATCTCCACCCTGTTAAGCATAAAAGCATCCCATTTGATGTTTTTAGTGTTCAACAACAGGATTAAACTGTGAGAAGTCTACGTTCAGCACTTGGGCTGTTACTTCTACAATCTGAAAGTGTTAAAACTTTGAAATTACCTCATTTTCACAATCAAAACCTGCATTCCCTAAAAAACAAAACCAACCAACCAAAAAACCCCAAACCAAACTATTTCCTTGGATATTTCTACAGCCTATGGAGCTCTCCTTTTGGAAGGCCAGTTATGCTTCTGCTGGAAAAGCTCCCACCACCCACGGGAAATGCTAGGGTTACTGATGGAGAGGGAATCAAAAGCCAAAAGCAATCAGGGCAGCAGAGCAGTATTTCTGTGAGTTTTTTCTGCACTACTGATGCAATCAGGTTTTAATAGCATATATGGAGCCTGCAGTTAAACAACTGAAAATATAGAGCTTGCAACAACTATATGACCACCTCATCACAAAAACCCAGAGTACACTGCCAAGGCACTTACCCTTCTCAGATTCACTTTGGTTAGATACTGCATCTTTCCAAGGCTGAACTTCTGTGGAAGTTGTGACAAGATCTGTATTTAAAATCTCATGGTCAATACTGGATGAGAGTCTCGAAGATCGCCTCCTGATCTTGTCTCTCTCAGCATTATCCGAAGAGTTCTTAAACTTTTCCTGAGCTGGAACAGTTGTATTTAATGGTACCATGCAGTTACAGGATTACAAACAGATCACAAGCAAACTTTCAAGTTCTCTCCCTGTGATAGCTTGAAAGTGTGTTTTTTAAGGACTAAGACTAACAGCAAAAGTTAAAAAAACCAAAACTAACCTGACTGAACATGAGGCAGCAGTGTGCCCTCATGGCCAAGAAGACCAGGGGCATCCTGGCCTGGATCAGGAATAGTGTGGCCAGCAGGACCAGGAAAGTCATTTTTCCCCTGTACTCAGCACTGGTGAGGCCACGCCTCAAGTGCTGTGTCCAGTTCTGGGCCCCTCAGTTTAGGAAGGACGTTGAGATGCTTGAACGTGTCCAGAGGAGGGCAACAGGGCTGGGGAAGGGCTTGGAACACAAGCCCTATGAGGAATGACTGAGGGAGCTGGGGCTGTTCAGCCTGGAGAAGAGGAGGCTCAGGGGTGACCTTATCACTCTCTACAACTACCTTAAAGGAGGTTTTAGTCAGGTGGGGGTCGATTTTTCTCCCAGGCAACAACTGACAGAACAAGAGGACACAGTCTTAAACTGCGCCAAGGGAAGTTTAGGTTAGACATTGAGGAAAAATTCTTCACTGAAAGAGTGACTGTGGGTGGAACTGTCTGCCCAGGGAGGTGGTGGAGTCACTGCCCTTGGATGTGTTTACAAAAAGACTGGATGTGGCACTCAGTGCCATGGTTTAGTTGATGAGGTGTTAGGTCACAGGCTGGACTTGATGACCTCAAAGGTCTTTTCTAACCTAGTTCATTCTGTGATTCTGTAAAAAGCCTGGGTAATTAGGCCTCTGTAAAAGCTACAATGGTAAGTTATAAATAAGCATAAAAATACAGCAAAAGTCCTCAACTTTTTTCTTCTAGTAACAGATTTGAGGCACGAATACAGATGAGTATCTTACTGGTTTCTTATTGAGAAAAAAAATTCCACTGAGTAAAATGTACACAAAAGAATACTGAAAAGCAGTGGGAGTGTGTTCAGCATTGTAGTGGAGCTGGTCTAAACAAGCTACTCCACAGACTAAGTAATACTAGGAGTTAGCTGAGACAATTCAGACACAAAAACAACTGTGACTGAGCTGGATAACCTACATGCACTGAAGTTTAAGACTCTGTGGTATTAAGGAAAGGAAAGAGCTTTCTTTAGATCTTTATCTCCTTGGTCACTACTACAGAGAATAAAATTTTCTTTCCTCATAAACACACTGAAGTTCTTCAGCCTTCACACACAGACCATGAAGATCAAGTAGAAGCTATTTGACTTGCAGTGGCATGAACATTTACGCAGTATTAAACTACCCTTGCTAAGCAACATGGTAGATCCTCCATCTAGCAACTGAAGAGTTTCTACAACTTTCAAGGCTTTTATAGCCTTCTATATATTGAAGGCAATATAATCACTGCCACTCCTACATCTATGAACTTTTGCATCACGGCTCACTATTTACGCCTCCTTTATCCAAAATCAACTTCCAGGATTTCGGAGGGAAGTCCAGCACGATGATCTCACATATGAATGGCAAATTTAAGAAAAACAGGTGCTGTATTTCAGTGAATGCACCTAACACAGTTCAAGAGTAATACCGCAGCCGTTTTAACCCCCCCCACCCATTAAGCTTGAAGAACTTTTATATATATACACACACACATAGTGTGAGAGCCGAATACCAAAAAACTCACACAAGTTTTTTTCAATCCTGGGACGCTTCAGTGGAACATCACCTCCTTTAGGTATTTTCCGACGTCTTAACTCCAAAGTTATGGGCTGCAGTGTCTGAGAACTTGGCTCTACAGATTTAGATTGGACACAAAGCTGTGAAAGACTTTAACACAAATTTCCAAGTCTCACAATCTAAAATACTGGACTTCCCTAAACACAGCTTCATCTGGTTTTCTAAAACCTACATAGTAGCATGTAATCCTACTACAGGTGTGCTTTATATTACATGATGGTCACTTGCATGATCTAATCTCTGACCAAACCACAAAGGCTCCAAACTTCAGTTATGTTCCTGGCTGCCCTGGACAAAGATGAGCTTAAAATTTTTTTAAAAGTTTCTAGAGATTTAGGCTTTGAAAGAGCAAGATACTTCTCATTCTTTAGGTAAGTTTAAAAGTGTTCTGGTACATGCCTAAATATTTAAGCTTGGCTACATACCCGTGGGAGGTGTTACTGGCGGTCTGCCACGCTTTCGCTTAGTTTCTTTTGCATTTTCCTGTGGACTCTTTACATTGTCATTCTCAGGCTTCTTCTCAATTTGTGTATCTACTGAATATTCCATATCATTCTCTGATATATTCTCTTTATCTTCTTTTCCATTCTTAGATATATTCTTTTCTGAGATCTTGCCTTTTTCCGAGATGACTATAAATTTTCCCTCTTTATCAGGCTGCTTAACTCGTTTCTCGGTCTTTAATGTCTTTTCATCTTCGTCTTTCTTTGCATTACCTGTTGCTTTCCTCTGCTCTTTAAATTTCTCCCGGTTTTCAGGAGATGACGGAATTTCATTACCTCTTTCCTTAGGCTTAGCATCACCCACAACGTTCTAGAATGAAGAGAATGACACAAAAATCAACTCACTGTAGTCTGAAAGCCACCCCTTCCCTTTGTATGTAGCAGACCTGCATCCTTATCCAATTTCTCAAGTAATAAAGGTACATGATCTACTGTAACCCACAGATTAAAACTTCGAGGCACTCGAACTGGTGAAGAACCCGTGCGATGTCAACAGGACAGGGCAAGAAATCCATTCTTCACCATGCAATGGCAGAAGAGATTTGCTGTTCCTTTGTTCCTAGATGTAGGCTGGGTCCCTATTAGCTTGTGCAGTACTACATCAAGCCTACTTGGGACACTGCAGAAAGAGTGGGAGTCAGGAGCACAGAAAATAGCAAACAGATCAATCGTTTGGATGTGTAAACTCTCTTCGTTTCACAGAAGAGTTTCATTCAAAACAGACACGCAGTTTGCTTGTACTAATCACTGCTGTTGAAATTGCTAGGCAGTCATGTAAAGCAACTGCAATCAGCAAAGTCATGAGGAACCACATGACAATAGAATTAACACATTTAAATTAAAAAACAAAACTTAAAACTTTTTCTGTAATTTGTGTTCAGCATGACAGGGTATGAAAATCCTTAACAGTCCCCAGCCAGCATGCTACCAAGGCAACATTCAACTGCCAGCCCATTTCTCCACAGTTCTTATTCAGTAACACCAGGCCAGGAAGAACACCTGGTATCAACAGCTCACTGCTACTCCATGTCCTTCCCCTTTTGTGATCCGGCTTTATATTACACCACTGGGAAAGGGCAGAGAGGATGATATATGCTGATTATGGTTTTTTCCCCTTCCAGTGTTACTGCTACAGGCTGTCCCAGATGAACAGAAACCTTCTGGTTTTGCACGTGGATTAATAATTTATATTTGGTCGTGTGTCAACACTGCCTTTAGTTCAACTAACTTCTCTCTTCCTGTCACCTAACTGAAGCGTTAAGGAGCAACCATGCTCCTTCCCAGACATGGTTCTACAGGGCACAGGAAGCTTTAACTTTGACCCAGGATCAGAGGACAGGAGAGTCTAAATACCTCAACACGTTTTTGGGGAAAGAAAGTGGAACAATATGAAATTCCAAAAATCCACTTAAGACTCACTATCTCCTTGTACTGCACTACATCTTGCCTCTTCCCACCCCAATATTCTTGTCTATATGTGGCTTACATGAACTGATACCTTTTAAGGTATTTTCACACCACAGCCTTAAGAAACAATACTGATGCACTAAAATAGTGAACATGCAACCTGCTCCACCCTCTATGATATTATTTCAACCACACTTGGCACAGACATGATTGAAAAAAGAGTCACTGTTTAAAAGTGTGAAATCAAATTGGTGCGTATTTCATGAAAACAGCTAGGCAAATGGGAAGAAAGTCTTTCACGTATCTGAACACTCCTTTTACGAGACATCCTGTAAGTTCGTATTCTGTAACTTCCTTATGGGACAAACTTCAGTGGCAACTCAAACATTAGGGAAAAAAAAAAAACAACCTGAAAAACAACACTCAGGCAACTATGTTTCAACACTCATGATGCTCACAAAACCATCTGATTTGAATCAAGTATGTGCTACTGGAACACTCATAAGCCACCTTAATCAAAATATTCTCAAGAAACTGAATCATGAATACAGTATGTCTGAATTACATCTTGGTGTTACTGAACTCTTAAAAGCTGTGTATCCTTGAAAAGGCACATTCACACTGTTACAGGTCATTAGCATTTTACCATCATTGTTCAACATAGCCAGTTGCACCCTCTACACAGGGACAGACTAATACTGTAATTAAAGAAATTAGAGCTTATTTTGCTCTCTTCAGGAATCGTGTGGGTTTGGTGTCTTTATTTTTTCCTTAACGAGTACTAAGATATGAGCCATGTGTGCCTTCATGACTCCAGTCTCTCCTCCTGAAGGACAGGAACAGGACACTTCCCCTCCACTTCCAACATGCTGCTACACTACTGCTGCACCTGAATCCTCACCATATCTGAATCTTGTGCTCTCCGGTGGCTCAAGTATTTTTTAAAAAAACTTTACTTCTGGTTGTATAAACAGAGCTCACTAGGAAATTCACACTTTATGCTTTTCTATGCAAAAGGACAGAAAAAATGTTCTAGCACATTTAGTCAACTTAGGAGATTCTCCTGGGCTAAGAGAAATCTTCTTAGACAAAGGATAAGAGGAGAAAACAAAAAAAACCAATCCAAAAAACCCTTTCATCTCCTTTCAAAACCTTTCCAAAGCTATGCGGAAACATGAAACTTCCTAAAGGAGAGACAAAATATTTTTGTTTTCTTATGCAGAGTAATACTTCAGATTGTTCAACTTCATCTATTTAATGCTAAATGTCATAAAAACATTTCTCATAGAAATGAAGATTCTGCAGTAGTTCACTCGTGAGTATAAGTCAACTTTCTATCACACACAATGATAATCATTTAAAAGCTATTAAGGACACTTTATGGCAAATCTGGAAGTGTTCCCTCCCAGCCTGGCAGATACAGAAATCTGGACAACTAGCATACCCCTTCACAACAGTGACAAATTTAATTGTACCACTGACATTCATTACTGGAATCTGTGTTTAAGACTTGTGCTGGGGGGGGACAGATTCAATTTCTTTGCTTGAACTTAAAGTTTCAGAAAACTAAAAGCAGAGGGCATGACAAAAAACCCCACAGGCTACAAGTACCACACACAGGAATGTGTGGCAAGAGATCAAACTTAAAACCCTGCCCATAACAAAAATTATTCTGAAGCAGGTACTTGAAAATTTTTAACCAAGTTACTAAAGACCAGAACTTGGTCAGCCTTTCCTACATGCCTGCACATGAAAAAATCCAAGTACACAGTAGCACTTCTTCCTTCTCACCATGAGCAGGACAACATTTTTTTGCTAATGTAATGGCTCACTACTACTTTCTATCATGAGCTGAAGGTTGAAGCCACTGCACTGAGCAGGTGAAGGGTTGGTAAAACAGCCAAACCACAGAAGGAAAACAAGGAAGAACTTAAAAAGCTGATCTTCTCAAAGTTGTGAGGTGAAAGATTAATAGCCACGTCCCTTTAAAATCAAGGAGTGAAAACTATGGAGTGAACAGAAACTATTCTTTCCCAAAGCAACTACTTGATATTCACGAGAGTTTTAAGACATATATATTTAAACTAATCTCAAACAAGTAAAACAATCACAGCGTGTTTCAAAACCCTACCACTAGCTTTGGTATGTACATCCTGAATTTTCCAATGAGTTTTAGAAATCTATTTTACTTATATACCTACGACTTCTTCAGTTCAAGAGGTGCTTTTAGAGAAGCTCAGAGCTTTGCAAATCATACCACAAAGATTCACATAACATTTTCATTTTAAGGGACTTCATTTCAGCCATACCGTATTTTAGTAATAAAGGTTTTTCATTAATTTCATGTTTTATAATTCACAAAATCTAGCCACCTGAACAGTTCATTTTAGAATACACTAGCTGCATAAACACCACACTTACCTGATCTTTGGAAAAAGCTTTGACATGAATATTTTTGACTGTCTGAACTACACCATCATAAAATTTCACAGTGTATGTACCTAAAATACGAAAACAAAGCATAAGAGTTCAAAGATCAGAAGTTATTTAAGACAGCATGGGCTAACAATTCCAAAATACTCCAGCTGCACAATTAGCGCTAGATGAAAGCTGCCTGATCTGTGTTGTTAGAACCCTCAACACAGGGTTCCTATCACAGGCCAGGGAGACGCAGCAAAAATTATCCAAAATAATTCTGGTCAGAATAAAGGTGCATGTCTAATCTTAAGAGTTGCTCCTCAGATGCACCTTACTCACAAAACCCCAAAATATTTTTGGTGGAGTATTCCAATATATAATTACACAGCCTTTTTCTCCTTGATCTTACAACACAGACAATCTAAAGCAAACCCAGCACTAGAACAAATCCTTCACAGTTCCCCCTCTCCTGATTTTTAAGGGCGTTTTGCAGCTCTGACTACAGGTTTTATTGCAGTTACAGGCAGTAACAACAAACTTAAGAAATAACTTTTCCCACATATATACTTAAAGCAATTACTGACTGGATATCCCAGCAGAAAGTTTTTATCTTATAAACAGGACAAGAGGTTAAAAAAGTTGATGACAGACTAAAACGCATAATTGAAAATACAATTTTTCACAGCTGTTTTCTGTCTACTATAGTATCTCTCCAGCTAAGCAACAAGGTTCCAGCACAATTAGAAATACATGACTACCAAGCATGACAAAAGCAGGAGTCCTTACCATCTTTGTTAACAGAAGTAACTTTGGCTGGATAGAAGCGACAGTCAGACCAGCATGCCAATACCTGGTCATTGATATGAAATCCCTACAAAACAGTAGTTAAAAGTGTCTTCATCTGAGCATTACTGAAATACACAACTTTATTAAAACATTTCAATTACTAGCTTTCCAATGTTTAAATGAAATCATAAAATTTACACAGCAGGTAACACAGCAACAGTGAAGCATTTTAAAGGTCATCATTCATACAACTGCATATTAAAACTGTTACATACACAAACGTCCTCTAATTTCTACTTACTGCACAACCTTCTTCCTCATGCAATCCTTCTTTTCTTAACTGTATTTTCTCTAAGGGACGCAAATAAGGACTGTCCCAACAAAACCATTCATCATATCTATGGTTCCAGCGTTTGAAATGGATAAGTACTTTCCCCTCTTCATAATCAATTTCTTCAATATGTGCTGGATACCTGATCAAGGGTAGATTAAAATATTTTAATTAAGAATAAAGTAAGCTGTCTTAAGACACTTTATACAAATAAACCTTGGTTTAGCTCCTCCAATCTTATTAATTTGATGTACCACTTGTATAGGCAATAAAGATGCTACATAATGACTGCACAAAGCATGTAAGAAATCCCAAAACTGAACAACAAATGCAAACATTGGCTGCAGCAAAGGGAGACAACTAAGGAGCTCTTAAGTCTGGGGTGGAAAAAGAACTTTAACTACAGATCCAGAAGTCAAAAAGACCTCCCCTACATCTAGAAATGTCACATTTTACAAAATCGATACCTACAGTTCACTCTTATCAAGAGTAACACCTGGGGGTTAAAACACTCACTTCTTTGAGATATCCATCACCAGGCATCATGAATCATCTACCCAATGTAACAGCAAAAACCCAGAAGGCACACTAAACATAATTTAAGTTTTAGATTCTCAAAGGTAAATTTCACCTGCAAAATCCTGGGATTTTAAAATATAAATTTCTTAGTACATTAGACGTAGAGGAATCTGAGATGAGTCAAATACAAATGTTTGTCATCGGGGAGACCTTGTAAACTCTGTATTTCTTTAAATTGCATTGGTAATTTGTAACTTCACTAAGTATTTCAGAATCACAGCTATTTCACTACCCCAACTGAAGATAACACTCCAAGTACAATGCTTTCTCCTCCACAGTAGTAACGTTAGGAGAAAATTTCCTTTGGTCAGTGTTTTCATTATTTTGGAAGAAAGGCAAGACCTCAGTGAATTCTTGAACAAAGGGCTGAATACAAAACTCAAATCCACAAGTATTCTTTATCTGGTAAATCACACTTGAAAGACAGAATAACTAGTAGAAAGAAGTGGCATCTTGAAAGGATCAAGCCTGATGCTAACAACAAAGCCTACACACGGAAGAATTAAGGCTCAAATGCAACCCAGGCTACCATTCTACAACCCTACACAAAGGGAAAGCAAACCTACCTACAACTGAAATCCTCCAGCAGATCTAAGACATGTCCAGTCACGACTTCACAAAGAGCTACAAATAGGCCACGCTAGAGACTTACACTGCAACCACAGACTGAGGCCTTGCCTAACACTTGCTGTCACACTTCTCAAGCTATGCCATTAGTTCATCTCAATGTATTACCAAAATGATGCAGCAAAGACTGTGGAGGAGAGGAACTCAAATGGGAGATATTTATGGCAGGGACATCTCTAACTGGTTACCAGCTTCTTGGAAAAAAAAGAAACAACCTTCCTTCCTGTGATAGTCAAGATATTTTATATTTAGGTAACTCAAGTACTGTCCTCCCCAAGTTCATGAGGGAGCAATAGTTAGTCACAACCTAGTCCTACTAAACATAGATTATTTTTGGATATCACTAAGTACAGGTAGTGACAAAAGTCAGCATCCTATTCCCTACAATCTGAGTGCAGCAAAAGCAGATAAGAAATCCCAGATTCTCTCAACGACAGAGCAGCCAGAAGGGTGCTCTTGCCATGGGAACTGCAGTATGCCTAGCACTTCTCTAGATTTTCAAAGATGAAGAGGGAAGCTGATTAAAAGGACAGAGTGCTGACTCAGTATCAAGCTAATAATCCTGTCCATGCAGATAACCACCTCTGGGAAACAGAATCCACCTTCTACCACTGAGATGAGACAAGCTCAAGTTACAAGAGCCAACAAACTCAATGATGCAAGACTGCTCCCTGCTTCATATCCAGCAAAAGGAGGAACTTTCTCCACCAGAACTGTCATCCCAGAATCACACATCAACGCCATCTGCACCTATCCTACTTCACTTATGGGAGTCAAGATCATCAAGAAAAACGTATCTGACAATGACATCAAATTTCAGTCTACTTGAGTGTGGTTGAGCTAGAGCTCCCTGCCAGTTCTTGGAGACCATGCTGCAAAGCCTCAACATCATCTCTTTTTGAAGCAACGAGCATCAGTAAACGTACACTCAGTGCTCTTGACTGGAGCAGTGAACCTATAGGGAGCTGTGCTAGATCTATCCATGAACTCTGACAGCCCCCTCTCCTTGACACCACCTTCTATCCAGATGAGAGCACCAGCAGCTCCAAGGCAAAGCAGAAAGGTTCACAGGTTCTCAACAGTCCTGAGCACCACACACTGACAGGCCAAGCTTCCTTCCTCCCACATCTGTACCCTTTTGCAGAACTGAGCAAGCACACCACATCAGGAGGCACAAGTGCTCACAGATCTATACAGAAGAGTAATAGAGCATTATCCATGCACATCCTCCAAAAAGCCTGTGAACATGCCAAGGGGTAGAGGTAAGTCAAAAGAAATTCTGACTTGTTTATAAAAAAAAACCATACGAGACGATACACAAAGTGAAAGGCCAATAGCTGAAGCCTGGCTAAGGTCCCAGAGCACAACTCAGAGATGTCCAGGGTGGCCCAACACATCCTCCCCCAAACCACAAAGGAAGTATTAAAAGCTGACTCAATGGGTATTCAAGACAGCTAATTGATCCCGGGTAAGAAAACCCCAAATAGTACTGATTTAAGTATTTATCTAAAACACTGCAAAATTGGAGACAACTTCTTGCAACATACAGGGAGGGCAAAAAAAGTAGTTTTTCCAGCTCAGTTTGAAAGGAATGATGAGCTCATACCTTTCAATGACTTATAAACTGGCTAAACAGTAAGGGAAAACCTCTAAGATGTCCAAACTGCTGGCATTAGTTTTCTAAGAACTTAAGTCACAATCAAAAGCTCAAAGAACATAATTCTGAATAGACTATGGTTAGCAATGACTGGCAACTTCAGACTACAGCTGTCAAAGCACAGCAAACAGTATAAAAATGGGTTTATAGTAGACAAATGTAAAACTATCCTCTTCTGGGAAGAGGTAAATATCTGGAAATTCCCTGGACTAGTCTGCCTCCCTTCTCCTTTCCTACATACCAAAACAGAATTGCTGTAAACCCCCACTCCCTTGTAACTAGGAAGGGACAAGCTTAGTGCAGTCAAAGCAATGCATAGAGGAAAGGAAGCACCCAGGAGAACCAGCAGTGTGAAGGACAACTGCTATAGTAGTTCATCTTTTCAGTACTTAGACCAATTCCTGACAGTATGAACAACTGAACTCATGGGACTGACAATCTGAATCTTAACAGGGTAGCACCATACTCTCAGTACTACTCAAGAGCTCTAACGAGAATCACAAGTCCCTTCACATCCATTTTACTCTGACAATAGACAGACAATCTTGGAGGTGTCATTACAATAAGGTAATACAAGGTAACATTATTTGCCTACTGCAGGCATTCAGTGCAGTCATCCTCCTTTCAGTAAGAGAGGATGCAGCTAGCCAACATTCAATCAGTTTAACTGATCCAATGCAAAAGGTTTCAGGAACCCAATTCAGCTGGGACAGTGTGCCCACGTCCATGGCTACAGAAACCCCTGTGGGATCCCTCCATTCAGGGCTGCCCTACTGCAGCAGTCCCCCTCCCTCACCCTCTCACCTCCAGCACTGTGTCCTGAGAGACCTTTCAGCGTGCACAGAGGCTGCCCCCCTATAGCGACCTGAGGTCAAGAGACAAATCTTTCGTAACAGCTTTGATGCATCAACCCAAGCCCTAAGAACATAAGCCAAGCACCAAAAGTACTCACTGTAGTCCCTGGAGTTAAATTATAGGAGATGACAGACAACTGCACCAGGAATTGAAATACACTTCCAGTATGCTATGACTCCAAATACAACAAAGCAAACTTTGGTACAAGCTCTAAGGATGCAAAATTCACTTTGTACTTCGGCAAGGAGCAGGCTCCACATTGACTACTCTGTTGGCATACAAAGATTTTTCTTCACTGGAGTTGACAACACATTCAAACACCCCAGAAATCCTTAACTAGCAATCTGGAGCACAAACCATTGCCATGAAAGAGAGGTATATGGGACTCTGAAATTTACTATTTTCCAAAGCATCACTGCCAATGGAGTGGCAATAGCGGCCCCTGAATTTACTGATGCATTTGGCACTGAGAACAGAAATCAAAGCCAGCACTTTAACCAAAGAGGAGACTTGTGCCTATGTTTTAGTGCCAACACAGCAACAGAAGTACACACAAGAAAAGCTTGGACCTCGAAAGGTCCAGCACTGGGAAAAGCAAGTGTCAGAAAGCAGAGTATCTGTGCCCCCATAGGAGTGCACTGCAACCACACCATGAAGTTGTCCTGGTCGCACAGGGGCAGACGAAAGCAGCAGTGAAGAAAAACCAGTCTGCTGTCCTCTACAAATCCATACCCAATGAGTTGTGTCAGCACTGATAGTTTTGTTAAGCCCCCAGCTCCTAAAAATTTTGATTTAGAAACCCTGAAAATGGAAATGCACACAATCCAGGCTTCAAAACTTAGCAAGTAAACAAGATTTCAGAACTGAAGAGCTCATAACCAAGTTAGGAGATCAGAATTGCAAAGCACTGTGTGTAGGACAGGCCATTAAAAATCAAGTGTTTCCAAAAATCAAAGAACATGGAACAAACAGCATATCCAAAATTCAAATTTAAGCCAAGGGATATGCAGAAAGAAGAGCAGGTTGTTGAATTCTCCCCCTCAAAGTCTTCCCATGCAAGAGCTAGGTACACCCACACTCAGACACTGCTGCTGAGCAAACACATCAGAAGGGTAACAGTGACAGATATGAGTTATTAGCCTTACTCAAACACCAGCTACACCAAACTGCATCTTTAAAAAGCCTACATTACAGACAGGCTACGAGATCTTATTTTTTGTAAGCGTGACTAATATTTTTGCTGTATTAACTCAAGAATACCGAAGATGCAGGCAGCTTCAGATCAGTGCTTACCTACAGAAGTCTTGGTTACACGGGTAAGCCAAATTAACATGTAAATAAGATTTAATGTTCATACTTCACATTCTTTATGGAAAGAGCTACGTTTTCTCATTTTCACAATTCCAGTGCCCTTGTACCTCGAGAGTACATGCTCTGCATGCAACTGAGATGTTTTGGAATAAATCCCCTGTGTCTAAAGCAGTACTCCACCCTTCTGAGATGTCCATACGGCTTTCAATACTGACTTTGCACACTTCACCTGCTGGCATATTCCACAGCTTTAAGTAGAATCACACCTAGCCCACACAGACTTCTTAACAAAAATTAACTACACCTGATTTCTGGAAAGAGAAATTATCCACAGGAGCTAACAAAACCAAATTAAGTCCTGTAATTAAGAAGTCTTTGGCAATTGGCATTTTATCTCTCATTCACTGAGAATTATTAAATGCTAAGTTTTGAGCTGACTACCTGAAACAAACAGAGGTAGAAAGTTCAAAGTTAGCCCAAGTAATTTTTAGGCTCTTTTCCCTGTTCCTACTGCAGTGGTTAGTGAAGAAAAGTGTTCTTCCTCACAGCTGAGGGCTGCAAGACAGGCACCAGACCAGACTTGTTAGCATGAAATATGCTTCCCCACATAGTTCTTTAATTGCAAAGCTGACCACCCTCATATGAGCACAGGCGTTAACAAATTCAATGAGATTTTAAAGCCTATGAATTCACAACTGCACTGGGAAAGGACGCAGTGAGGATATTTTGTACTGCAAAGAATTTATTCTTCCGTAATACCTGCTCTGCAGCATTAAGTATAGCACAGAACTTAAAGGGTGAGTTCAGGAGAAAGACAGCCTGAAGTTCAACTACATTTAGGAGCAGTCCTATTCCCAGACACAACACCAGTACACTTCTCGAGGGCCAGCACAACATATCAGCATCTATCGCCCATTTCAATCACTGGTATATAAACTTCTATAAATTAACTACTTTCCTACAAACCAATGACTATGATTCTAAGTATTGTACCAATACAAAATGTTAAATATATTAAAGACTTAAAATTAATATAATATGAATGGTTTTAAAAATATACCAGTTTTTTAATCTGTCACGGGCTTCCAACTGGGCTCCCACCTCAAAGTTGATCCCTCTTCTATTCGGAGGATGTTTTGTCATTTTGTAATATCAACACTGCTGATTTTATTCCCCTGAAAAATGCAATTAAATATAAATCACTAATCAAGATACACACAAAATAAGCTTATGCACTATAATCCCCAGAAGCCAGATGTTAAGGGACCACCATAATTTTGGTTTGCAGAAAATAAGGGGGCGATTATCTTTTAAGCAAGGGTTCCCAAGTGACAGCATACAGAACCATTCCAAAAACATGTCCAAAATGGCAGCTACTGGACCAGTAGAAAAAGGAAAGAGTGAAGCTCAGTCTTTGTCCATTGGTCCAAGTTCCAGGTCAATTGAGAACCATGCAACCCAATGTTTATTCACAACTAAAACAGAAATTTCGTAATATTTTCTCCCCCCTCCCAGTTTTGATGAAAACAAGGAATCCAGTAAACAGGAAGTGGGCAAAACAAACACAATGACAATCTTTCAACAGCTACCACATTAGTGAAACGCTCTAGAACACGGTGTCACCTCATCACTACAAGTGCAATACAGTTCAAAGACATTAGAAACATGTAGGTTTTTTAACCCTTTTTACAAGTCTCTCTATACTGCTTGCATATCTGCATTGCTTTCGTCCAACTTCTCCACCATTTTAACCAGAAAATAAAAATAGTCTTCATTAAGATTTATTTCCAACAGATAATATAAAAGTTTAAGAAATCTTGCTGAAGCAGTTTCTCTCAAGGTACACACACTGAAGAAGTCGGGTCAACAGCTATTTTTCCTGATTTTTTTGTCAGTTGTTTCCCACAATTGTAAGACACAAATTATGACCCATTCCTGTAGTCTTCAAGCTCGCAAGATCCAAAAACACAAGTTTAATTCACTATCATTGTCCTTATAGTAAGGCTGTATCTTGAAGATTCAATTACAGATGGAAAAAATTCATTCGAGTTAAAATAAAAAACCTTCTAGTCTTACACTACAAGAACAAGGAGACATGCACAGAAATCAGCACCAGTCTTTTGGTTCACATAAGGCATAAACAGCAATGGTATCAACTGAGATGCATCTACAAAAGGATTAACATTGGGAAGAACTACTCTAAGTTCAAGTGTGGTTCAGAAATCAAAGATGTTTAGGAAAATCATAAAGCTTCTACGACAGGGAAAAGCTACTCCTTCACCACACTTTTCAAGCCAGGCCATTTGCCAAGGGCTGGCCACAGAGGCAGCCCAACCACCTCCATTCCACCACTACACTGCAAAGAAACTTCTCTACCAAAAGCTCATCTGCTGCCTTCCTCAAAAGCAGTGCTTTTAGACTGATCCTCACCTCTGTTAAAGCACCCTGCAGGGGTCTGGGGGAAAAAATACTATTGCCTGTAAGTTTCATTCACACCAAAAGATAAAGTATTCTAGCCACCTAGGAACTGAAAAAAATTAATTTCCTAGAGTAGTATTTGATAACAGACTGAGTTCACACACCATGGATCTGAATCAACCTAGCCTTCTAATGTCTGGGGTGGGAGTCCCTAACTTTTAACTGGGCAAGGAAACCAAGAAAAAATTAAGATGGTTGGGATTTTACAGTTTATGTTACATCAGAATGTAGAAATTAAAAAAAAATAAATATCTAAGCAGCAAGTGCAAAGCTACATTTTGTTTTTAAGAGGTTTATCCACCCACACCTCAAACATCCACTATTTTCTTTGCAGATTTACAGCATTAAAATACCCCTTTCTCACACTAGCAATGGAATTTCATGCCTCCAAATATGGAGCAGACACATTTTGTTTTAACACTTGTAGAAGACATGACATCTGCAAGGTGATTCTTTCCCTAGTACACTTATTTTTCCTTTTCACTAAGGAGGGACATGCAAAGCCAACATACTCCCAGAGGCACTGTGGGTACATGACTGCTGCTTCCCTCAGTAAGAGCTGCCATCTGGATGCAAGGGATTAATCTTAGCTCTCCTCATGGGGCTGCAGAGGAACATACACATCTCCTGACTTCCGAACAGCATCGCACGCAATAGGGTTCTATAAACACACCAGTTTTGGTGGGGAAGGTCTTACTACAGTTTCAGTCAAATATTTTTAAAAATATGAGTATCACAACTAAAAGAAAATCTGAAGAAAACAGCCAAAGCCATCTAATCAGAGTCACAGAGGCAGCAGATTTAATGAACATCTGAACACAGCTAGTCAGCTAACACCAACATTAGTCAAATTACACACAAAGTAACTTAACCAAGTTTGTTAGAAGGCAGTAGATCACAAAGCTGAAAGACAGGACAAAATTTTATGGGCAAAAATCTCATATCATTGGCCCCTCCTCCCAAGTCTTCCTTTCTCTCCCCTTCCAAGTTACAAAACTTGGGCTGCTTGGGGTTCTCTCTCACATACTTCCACTGGCTTGCACTATGACTCAGCAGTCCTGCTCCTCAGACTGTAAAAGCAGGCTGGCTTTTCCATTTGCAGCCAATTTCAGGAACAACTTCCTCAAGCAGATGCATACTTGGCAGAACATTAGATATTCTGAGATAAATTATTCAGTAGAGGATCTCAACTATTTTACCCTGAAACACTCAGCCTTAGAGCAAGACTGAAACCACGAGACACGACCTTTACTGAAAACCATGACATGGCTCTGCACAACTCAGGTGAAGAGGCTGTGCCCAGTTACGCTTCACCAGCACAACTGTGACCATACAGAGAACTTAATTTCTCAGAAAGCAAGAACTGAACAGAGGGGCTTGCCTGCTTAAGAGATTTTATGTTTCAGCCTCTGTCCTCTCCTGCAAAGACTGCTTAAAAACCTTGAACTACATTAAAACAGCTTGTTAACAAACAATCCCAGACTGATCAGACAGTCATAGCTACAACTTGGAAATAAGAATACTTTGCCAGAACACCTCTTCTAAAATTTTCTTCAGCAGAAAATCAATTTGTATTAATGTAGTACCGCAATCAAGACACAAACAAGATTTCCACTCTGGTAACTCTGAGAATACATTTATTCCTTGTATTCAAGACCATGATTACAGCAAGGAGACTAGGCCTAAACCAAGATCTGTATGGATTTTCTCTAAAACTTCTTACTTCTCTACGAAGATCAGATCTGTTTCAGGAACAAATACTTCAGGATTTAGACAAGTCACTACTTCCAAAAGAAAATGTTTCTAAATCTGTATTGTCAAAAAAACCCCATGTTATTTAAAAGGGAGAGTCTATTCTCCATCAAAGTCATCATAAGGTAATTTAACTTTTAAAGACTATTCAACTATTCAGACACAGATATCAGTGAGGAGGTACACTTATCTCAGGGCAATGCAGAGGGAAACACATGAATATTGATCCCTTCAGGGATCACAGTTTTTGACTTCTAAAGCAAGCTTTCTGCTCTGCAGGTCCTGTACACCTTCACCTGTAGCTGTTACTACTCTCTCCATTTTTAGGCTCTGTCAGTGCTGAGCCCCACACCTGGCATATCACCAAGTTCCAACAGATGTGGGCTCCTCTGGAAACCGAAAATCTGTTTCATATTATCAGACAGAGCAAACCCAAGCAGTTATGGCAAACTTTCACTGACAACAGCCTGTACCGTTTCCTCTGTGGAAATTGCAAAATCACTGCAGCCTTTTCCAAACCACATCTACCCTGGCAAAAACTATTTTCCAAGTCTCTGCTGAGTGATTAAACCATTCCTTTACAAAGTGTCACACCAAAATCCCTTCTTTGAAATCAGCCCCGCTTTCAAACTTCATACTGTCTCAGTGCTGCTTCATAAGCAGCTCAGAAGAAATGCAATTCACTTCCACAATTCAGCCTATTGCCTTCATTCTTTTGTGCATCCATGCCAAACCCAGGGATTTCCATCCCTCTGCCATAAGGATAAAGAAAAAAAGAGGAACACCATGAAAAAAAACCCCATAGTTCTCTGACCTGATAAAGGAGCAGAGCCAACTTCGACAGTTTGCATAAATATAATACTACTTCGCACTGAAAATTTATGTTTTATTCTGGATGGGAAACTTTCTGTCCCAATTCCTAGGAGGCACTCAGTGCCTTGGTGGTGATTCAGCAGGACTAAAGGGTAGGACAGGCCATAAAAAGCACCGGCAAAATCAGGAAGTAAAAGCAACTAGCCAGAGATTGTCTTGTGCTCCCTGGAGATGCAGCACAGATGTTGCTGACCCGGGGTACTGAAGGCAGCACTGCCACTCCTACAGAAGCAACACAAGCTTGTTTTGTTTCCTTCCAGGACACAGCACGTTTATAGTTGATTCCACGAAGCCTAAGGCTAAGAATGACTCTGCCATCCTCTCCAGCACCACTGTCCCAAATCTGCTGGCACATCTACGTATGCCAAGGACTAAGTCCATTCACATTTTGTACATCACGGTTTTTTCTACTCTTCAGTACTCAGTTTTGACCTTTTATCACCTGCACCCATGACACCAGCCTCATACCTTCATCAGTGGTTAAAACGATGAAAGCCTCACCCAGCTCATCCCCTATAACATGCATGCCCCCACTGGAAATGGTCAGTCCAGAGAAGTCCATGGTCCCCACCGCAAATTACAAGTGGATGACCACAGCCATGGTGTGCTGAAACCACACACCTGCAGATGGAAAAAGGTGTGATATCAGACTGCAGATCAGTATTTACAGATGTCATTTATACTATATAATCTTAATGGCATCTCATGAAGAACTAAGTGGAAGTCTCACAAGCTTCCACTTAAAAACTGCATTGGGCACTGACACGGGGAGTTGATTACAACAGACTTTTACTGCCTGCAGACAAAATACCCTCTGCCTAGCAGGTTTTGACTACAGCAGCAGTGCTACCATTAAGTATGCCTTACTGTGCCTTACTCTACACATAAAAACAGATATAAAACTCCTATACCTGGTAAACATGTTAACCCAAGAACAGCTTCTGTTCATCCAAGGATGTCTGCTCCTGCCTCGTGTTGTTTTTGTGCACCATTTCACAGGTGACTATTTTCGGATGTGACCATAAGTTTCAGATGATGTTGTTCACACTGGTATTTCAAACCACAATGCTCAGATCATCAGGCAAGTTTTTGGGTTTGGGATCTTTTTTTTTTCTTAGTAACAGAAGCAGGAACATGAAAGATTTAAACTGAGCAGGAAGACCTTCTGACACTGCAACAAATTTCAAGGAGTACTGCATCACTCCCCTTCTTCTATCCACAAGACATATTTCAAACAAGACACTGGATTATACATAGTTCTTACCTGCACAATGTAAGATCCTCAACTAGATATTCACCAGCACTTACTTGCTTTAAAAGCTTTTCAGATTCAATTAACAACTACAAAGGCGAACTCTGAGCTACACAACGTAGAAACTGGATCCTGAACTGATACTTAACATCTCTCCTACAAGAATGCTGAACGCCTGATTCCTCGCCACTGACATTCCCTCAAACCATAAGACTGAGTATTTGATTTCAGTCTCCTACTTTTTCTCTAGTTTATACAAGTAGATTAAGTGAATTTACACCAGTAAAAATCTACATTTGCTCTTCTCCTCAGGCAGCACCAAGACTTTCCCAAAGAACTTGGTGACAAAACTGAAAAGGCGTTACACGAGGGAGCCTACTCGGAACAAGAGCCTCACTCTCTCCCTGAGATTACAGGGCCTGGAGAACGTAATTTTCATCCCCTCAGCAGCATCTCGTGTAACTGTGCTGTCAGTTTAAACTGGTGCTGAGCCTCGGACAGACCAACATGGAAGCAGAATTTATGAATATAAGCAATTCAACAGAACAAAAAAATATTTTTCTATACTGAAATCTATTTGAATTACCAAGTGCAATTGAAGAAATAAATACTCATTACTGAAAACAATTATTTTCAATCATTTGATCATGTCCAATTAGCTGTTCTGGTTTCCCCTCTCTTTTTCTGTAGCACACTAAAGATAAAAAACAAGCACCTACACACTGAACAAACAAAAAGAATTTGGAAAAAGGTTTAAGTCATATAAAATAAATCAGGTTTTTCCTAAATAAAGCAACATTAATGAAAACCTACTTTAATGAGACTGCGTATTTTCAGTTGAAGGAAAAAATGGCAGTCTTTAAGAGTATAAGAATTTAATGCAGATAAGTCTTGCAGAGGCACTGTGGATAGTATTTAAGAAAACCTGAATTTTAAAGCAAAATTTCAAAAGCTTAAAAAAAAGCTACAATTAACAAAAACAAGGATCCATGCTTATACTTACCAAGAAATTTGTTTATGTTGCTGCAAACATTCCAAAGAGTGCTGTATAACTACAGGAAAGGAAAAATAAAAATCATGTGAATTCTGAGACTAAAAGTAGTTCAGAGTTAAAAAAAATATTCTCTCTACAGTCAACAGTATCCCAATAAAACAGTAACACCTCTAGAACAAAAATTTAATCTGAGAATATTTCAGTACAGGTCAGTAGGCTGCTGTGATCCAAACTAGAGAGACGCTTAAGAGACCCTTACAGACACACAGATGTTCCCTCTGCCATACCACAGGGGCTTCACCCACTGGGCCCTGCTTGATTGCAGGACACGTTTCACAGTCATGGACAACATGGGAGATGGTGCTCATAGTTAAGTCCAGCCCTTGGTCATGAGCCCATCTGTAATGCTGCATCTCTTTCCAGATGACATTCCTGGGCCACCCACCGAGCCAGAAATAATCCACCTGAGGCAATTTAACCTGGGCAGCCTGATCCACCTGTCCACTGCTGCAATGCTCTTCAACAGCCCAGCTCTCAGGTACCTGTGCATCTCTGTGAGTACTTTAACAGTCCATTTCCCTGCCCAGGCAGCCATGTCTCGCCACACTTCAACAGCCCACGTGGGTTTCCCTCTGCGCTGCCAGTTGGTATTTTTCCATGGGTCCAGCCACCCCCAGAGAGTATTTGCCACCATCCACAAGTCAGTGTAGAGGCAGAACATTGGCCATTTCTCTCATTCAGCAATATCTGAAGACCGCTGGATATCTTTCAGCTCAGCAACCTGACCACCTTGTCCTTCAATAGCTTCTGCAACTCACTGTGTAAGACTCCCTATGGCAGCTTTCCATCTTCAGTCTGTCCCTATGATATGACAGGAACCAGCAGTGAAGAGAGAGCATCGCTTTTCATTTTCTGGTAGTTGATTATATGGTGAGGCCCCTTAGCACAGTGGCACCTTTTCCTCCTCCTCTTCTGATATTTTTGCCTTCATGCCGCTTTGGCATAATTTCCAAGATCCCTGGGCGATTGGGGTTTCCTGTGTGAGCTCACTGCGTGATCAGAGCGATCCACTTATTCCACATGGCATCAGTGGCATGATGTTTGGAAGGGAATTTCCCTTGGACATCCAGTCCAGCAGTCTGGGGTGTCACAAAGTGCTGTGCTTCAGTGTCAATCACTTCGGAGGCAGCTCCAACCCCTTCATAAGCTGCCAAGATCTCTTCTTCAGTTGGGGTGTAACAGGCCTCAGATCCTCTTTATCACTGAATCCAGAACCCCAGGGGTTGTCTTCAAGTCTCCACAGGTACTTTTGTCAGAGACTCCAGGAAGGACCATGCATCCCAGCCTCAACGTAGAGCACATTTTTCACATCTTATCCTGTCCTAACTGGCCCAAGGACTGCTACATGAACAATCTCCTGTTTAATTTGTCCAAAACTTGTTGTTGTTGTTCAGGATCCCACCTAAAATTGTTGTTCTCCCATGTCACATGACAGAGCGGGCTTACAATCTATTTTATGGAAGATGCAGCCTCCAAAAACCCACAGTGCCTGTGTTTCCTTTTTGCTGACTGGACATACTATTTTGATGACCACATCCACTGGACTCTCACAAGATCCATTTTGTCATTTTACTCCTACGAACTGAATTTTCTGGGCAAAACCCTGATCTTGGCAAAAACAGCCTTCAGGAGGATTTGGATTATTTTCTCCCCTTTCTCAAAAACCTCTTCTGCTGTGTTGCCCAATACAATGATGTCATCAATGTATTGCAGGTGTTCTGGAGCCTGCATCAGAAGGGTTCTGAACCCTTTTCCAGTGCAACCTGCATCAGTCCATGGCAAATGGTGGGACTGTGCTTCCACCTCTGGCGCAGTCAGTTCCAGGTCTACTGGATGCCCACCCAGGTAAACACAAACAGGGGCCTGCACTCTGCTGCTAAAGGAATGGAGAAAAACGCACTGGTAATGTCAATGGTGGCATCACTTTGCTGCCCTGGACTTCAGTTCATACTGAAGTTCCAGCAGGACTGGCACAGCAGCACTCAGTGATGGTGTGACTTCATTCAGGCCACAACAGTTCACTGCCAGTCTCCACTCTCCACTGCACTCACACACTGGCCATGCAGCACTGCTACAGGGTGAGCCAGTCTTGCTGACCACTCCCTGGCTGTTCAGTTCACCACTTATCCCCTGGACAGGGGTCCCATGCTCCTGGCTGATGCAGTATTGCTGACAATGCACTGTTGTTGATAGTGACTGGTACCTGTTCTTTGATTCTCAGCAGTCCACAGCAGAAGGGTCCTCTGAGAGACCAGGCAACTGTTTAATTTCCTCTGTCCCCAGAGCAGCCAACCCAAAAGCCCAACTATGCTATTTTGGGTCTTTGAAATACCCTCTTCTGAGGTGATCTATGCCAAGGATGCACAGGGCCTCTGGGCCACTCACAATGAGGTGTTTTTGCCATTCATTCCCAGTCAGGCTCCCTTCAGTTCCAGGACAGTCAGTGGCTGGGATTCCCCCACCACCTTAGAAATACACATTCTGCCCCCAACAGATCTTGATGGCACCAGGGTATGATATGTGCCAGTGCCAACTAAAATCTTACACTCTTGTGGGTCTGATCTACTATTCCATGGATCCACATAGTCCAGTAATTTTGAATGTCCCTTTCTCCCACCTGGCTGAAGGCAGCGCCCTTCTAGTTCTGGTCACAGTACTCATTGCTCACTTCTTGTAAATATGAACTGAAGGTCTATTCAGGACAAAAGGAAGTAACATTAGCCCTCCTATTCTGTCTCAGGACTTGCACAGTGGAAACTGGAGCGGCATTTATCCTTCAACAATTTCCTCTGGTGGCTTTTTTACCTCTCTGCTCACATACCTGTGTTGCCAGGGCAGAGGTGGGTTTTCCATCCCACTTCCTCATGCCCTCTACGTGATTATGCAGGTAAAACCACGTTACCACCTCATGATGTGCCCCCTCTCTCAAGCAGGGGGGTGGCTACTCCTACCAACAGAGACTCTGGTCTGCATGGGTGGGGCAGGGGCCTTTCTTCTCCAACCTGCTCAAGTCTTTCAAGTCTGTCCACAGTCTTGGACAGTCCACAGTCAAGGCACAGGTCAGTCAAGAGGAAAAAAGATGATGTCACATTGCCAGAGTCAGGCAGTCACCTGGACCACTTCTTGTCCTTCTTCTTTCACTGACATCAATGCCAATCAGCTGGTGTATGACAATGGCAGGCTCTGTGCAAACTTCTGCGACATGGCTTGTTGTAAAAAACGGCAGAAAACGATTACTGGCTCAAATCAACTGCAGGGGAGGGGGCAGGGCAAGTTCTGTGGAAAGTGGGAGGTGTACTGCTCCATTCCACAATCCTGCCCCCAGGAACCTCTAGTCCAGACCAGAATGATTGCCAGGCACCGGCACTCCACAAGCAACGCCCCACACCCCACTCCCGCAGCCTCAGTCCAGCCCCAGAGTGGCTGCGTGACCAGAAGCACCACCTGGGGGGCACAGCCACAGCAGATAAAACCCACTGCTATGAGATGCATGTGGTCATGTCCCTATTGGCCTTGGATTTTATGACAGCTGAGACTGCACTGCGATGAAAGATAGTAGCTGTATATTGGTTTTCTCTCTTTTTCACTCCTAACTTCCTCTTCTTGGAATATGGGTAATTTAAGGTTGGACAGGTAGAGTTTGCTAAGTGAAATGCTTTATTCTGACTGACTGTTTTAAATTTTGTCAAATTCCTGCTCTGCTAAAGTTTGCCAGTTAAGTTTGGTTTTTTAACCTCCTGAGAATGTTCCAGCATTTCTCCTGTGTGTCCACCTCAGGGAAAAATAGTACCTCTTGAAAATAAACCTGCCAAGCGAGCACTGGGGCTCAACATTTATGTACACTGGACCTCACCTGGATTTATAGGGGATTGCTCATTATTTGAATCCCTGTAGATTACCCCAGCACAGCTAATTCTCTCAGGCAGTGGACACCTTTCTCTACAATGTTCACCTGCTTGGGCACACTATTAGATCATCCTTGACAGCAGCTGCCTCCAGAGGCTAAAGCTTGTCCTGTTCCTGATCCCCTAGTCAATGCCTGCACCACAGGACAGGGATCCCAGCAGCTTGGCTGCACCATCAGCTGTGATATCCCTGCTCTGAGCTTGCTCTGGGCATTCCAGCAGCACAGTATACACCTATAGCAGGATGCTGAACCTAAGATGTTTTTTAACACCAAGCATCACCGTGAATTTTAGCTATCAGATGAAAAATATTATGACCAAGAAAGGAAGGAGTAAGTCAGAAAGCACAAAAATTATCTGGTTACAGTACCTGCAGTAATAACTTGATTTGGGACTTTTGACTTCTAGAAGAAATCTACCTGTAAAAACATCCATAAAAAAAAAGTCTGAGGAACATTTTCACAGATAATTTGCAGAACCTGCAATATTGGCCACTGAAAATCCCACAGGTCACTGTTTCCACCCAGTCAGTATACAGTGTTCTGACACCTAGGTGTGGAATTCTGTTTCATTATTTCATTGCTTCCTGACTTGACAGAACCAAATCTACCCTACTTGTTGATAAAGAAGAGGATATTTTCAAGACAGCCAAAAAAGGGAAAATCTTCAAAGCTATGCTGCCTAAGTACTGATGAAAAATTATGTCTAAGATAATGAATTAAGTAGACACATCACCTGTGCACATGCCACCCTATAGGAAGGATGCGACTCCCCTATTTTTTTTTTTTTAAAGAAAAGGAAGGGGTGCACTTCAAGGTTGCTTGTAGACTTGTCTCCCAGCTTAGAGATGAAAGGACAGCAGGAAAAACAAACAAAACATAAGTGCCTATTTCTGCAAGCCTGGTAACAGCAATAGAAGAGAGCTGCAGCGCAGGCAAAGGACTGATACAAACACGCAGGATCATGTAGCAAAAAAAGCCATTAGCAAACGACAGTATTGCAAAGGAGCAATTCCAGCCTGGCGTACTCACAACCCTGCTATGCCAACACATGCTTTTAAGACTAAGCAAAATCCTAACTCAAACCCCACCAACAGCACTATCTTTGCATCACTGATGCACAGGTCTAGGCTAAGGACGCCCAGCTCTACATCTGAAGTACAGAAGTGTTTAAGATAGTTTGCTGACTCAATGACTCTGTAGAACAAGAGGATATTCTCCATTTCCTTGGGAAAGAAATGCTGATTTTAAGCAGTAGAAAAGTAAGTAAATTTTGAAACTAGTACTTTAACATCAGCAACAAAATCAGGAAAGCTCTTTGGTGCTAACTTCATATTAAAAAAACGAACAAACAAAAAACCCCATCCCGCTCAATAAGCAATAGTGCTTCCTCTCTTTCCATTAATACAGGCTACCAAGCTGAAGACACAGATGGAGACAGTTTTGCTTTTTAAGCAATTTCCTTTTAACCAATTTTAAGAACTCCATTTCAGGTAGGTTTATGAAAAAATAAGGCAGACTCTAGCTGGCTACACTTAGATAAGGCTGGTTGAAAGTTTTCAAGCCCAGTAAAAACACACACAAGCATGTCAACAAACTAACATGCCTCAGAAAGGAGTGCTTATATTCCAAAATACATTATTATCTGCAGCCAATCAGCATGGACACAATATACACCCATGCATGCATGATCATTTAAGCCTGGTGCTCGCAGTCACAAAATACTGAAATGCCAGTAGTTCCAAAAGGTCTTTAGGAATCTACAGGCTGTGTAGCTATTGGTATTTGTACAGCAAGGACAAACCAAGAGTTCCAAGCCACCATTTCTCACCTGAAGAAAGAATTTTCCTGCAGGAAGCACAAGGAGTCAAAACAAACCTGTAGGCAAGCAAGGAATGGAAGTATGAAGATAAGGAATTAACTGAAGCAAAAAAGAAAGGAATAGACTTACTCAGCAGTACAATGAACTCATAAGCACTTCACAAGACTTCTCAATATGATGTACCAGTCCAAAGGATATACAACTGTTTTTTCCTTAAGATTTAAAAAAACTCACTGTATCCATGCACTTAGACAACCATCAAGAGTGCAGTTTAAATACTGACAACAACCACTTGTAGGGCTGAGCAATAACTCCTTCCCCTGTTCCACGGACATACTTTAGCTCAGTTCACAATGCAAGGGCTCACATGTGCACAGGACAGTGCCACACAGGCAGGACAGTCCCTGTCAGTCTGACAAACTACAGCTACGGAAAATACCTAGCTTCTGCAGATGCAGTTATAAATACAATATGCACTTACAGAGAATTTATCATCCCCTACAATTAAATTAGGGGTTGCCCTCTCCTCTCCTGGCCAAGAGGGAGAATTTAAGTCAATATCACTGCCCAGGTCATTCAGGAACTACAGGAGCAAAAGAAAGTGCTACAGAGGGTTTAGCCAATTAAAGGTAAGAATTAATTACATGCTTCTTACATTTTAGTCAAGGCAGTACCATTATGAGCAATTACTACTCTAGCCTCATTCCCAACTCGACCTTAAAATTACAGGCAAATAAATTTTACTCTCAGCTTGCTCAAGTAAAATTTTATTTCCATTGAGAAGACATCCACAAAGTTTTCAGCATGGGCACAAACTACTGAACTCTTGCCACAAAACAACATGCATTCATATAAGCCACCTTCATTGATTACTATGAAACTATTAGAAGTCACACAAAAATTAAAAGAGAGAATTATACTATGACTGATCTTTGCTTAAGTCTTCTCACTTGACTTCTTTTTGGAAACTAGTTCTGCGAAAGAATCCTTACTCATTATGGAAAATTAAATGAACCCAGGTCAAAAGCGTTTGTTACAGAGATGCTCAATTACAAGCCGTTGTACAGATAAATACAAAGGTTAATTCAAGTCATTACCATCACTTTAATATTCCGTTTAATTCTCCTATTGCATACAACACCAAAATTCTGTAGTCAAGTGATATTTATTTTATTCAGCTTGGACTCATCAACTTTCAGATATCCCTCCTGATTTATTTTCAAGCATTTAGGCTAGAAACAATAGCCTGGGATCACAGAAACATCCCTGGTACCCAGATTTTCAGCAACTTAAGGAGATAAAACTGTTCCCTGAAATTGTACCTGTTTCGATTAACTAAGCCCTAGAATGGCTACAGATTACCAACTGGTACAAAAATCCACTTTGGTGGCTATAAGCCGTATCTGAACATAGACTTGTCAGGAAGAACACTGCGGTGCCTCCCAACCGTACGCATCATACAGGTACGACACGAGGCAGATTTGCGGTCAGTGCAAAGATCCACCGTAATTTCTATTCTTTTTAAAAGGTTTTAAGGGACAGAATGCAGCGTAATAAAGACATGCTCCGGATTTAACGGGACACAAAACCTCCAGCCGGCGGTACTGTCTACGGAAGCCTCCGCCGGCCACGCTGAACATCTGGCAGGGCAAGTATCTGCTCCACGCGGGTTCCCCACTGCCCGGGGCCGGGCGAAGCGCAGCCGTCCCGACGAGCACCCCCGGGACCAGACCCGCCGGAGCCCCGCAGCTCCGGCGGGTCTGG
>VZTJ01006423.1:1910-23922 GCA_013397795.1 Orthonyx spaldingii | reverse complement strand
CCTGAGGGGGGTCTGGCGGGGAGCGGCCGCTCCGCTCCGCGCCGCGCTGGCGGGAGCTCTGCCCGCAGCGGGCAACAATCGAGTGCCCTGCGGGGAGCGTGAGCGCAGGGGTGGCACAGGGGTGAAATACATGGGACAGTGGTGGCCTGACCCCTTGAGCCCCCCGTGAGGCCGAGGCCGGGCTGCGGGCGTTCCTCGCACAGCCGCCCCCGGCTGTCGCAGCTGCCGCTGGCCGGGCTCGGTGCCCTCGGCTGGGGTCCCATGTGCCGGGGAGCGGGTGAGCCTGAGCAGTGCCCATCCGAGGGGCTCGTCACTGCCCCTCAGCACTGTTCAGCCTCTGGTACAGCCAGAGAACTGCGGGTTCTGCTGTGGGTAACAGAGCTGTTCAGGGGCAAATTAATTCTATTTTCTTTTTTTTTGTTTTTGGTAGTTTTATGCTGGTTAAGGCCCAAACCAGATTGACACAGAAGAGGAAAAATCTATGCATTCTGGAATTCTTAATGTTACATATTACCGTGTGTGTGTCACTGTGGGTGGATAAATTCTCCCTTGGTTCTGGTACGTTTCCTGGGATAATCCTTGAATTTCTGCTCAGAGGCCACAGATCAGGAGAGGATTGCTGCCTGCCAGGTTTTGTGATTAAAAGAGTAACTGCTGTGGCCTAGGTGTCTGCAAACATAGTACCAGGGCTGTGGTGCTGTCGGGCTTCAGAGGAAAACACAGCATGGCCCAAGTGCTTTCCTCGTCTGTCTTCCTCCTCCTCCAGCTGCGGGAACTGCTGTTGCTGCACAGCAATCTGACTGCTTCTTTGACATCAGCCTCAGCCCAGTGCCACAAGCATCGCAGGACCCAGAGAGCACAAAGGATGGTTTAAAGCAGAGTGTCTCCATCACTGTAGAGCAGTATGTGCTAGTGCTTTTCTGACAGAGCCTGTGAACTGTGTGCTGGGAATCGGTGGAAGCAGAGTGGCTTATTAAAAATACTGCAACAGGAAAGAAAAAGGTTGACAATGTAGTTTTCAGTTTGGATTTGTATTTTAATCTGGAAATCTCACAAGGAGTCTTAACATTTTTAGCAGGTTTCTAGAAGAGAAAAAAAATGCAGAAAGAATTAAAATAGAAAGCAGTTGGAAAATTAAAGTTTTGAGAGAAATAGAAATTTATTTTATTTTACCAAAACATCAGCATAGTGTTTTGTGTAATGGGTTTTTTGACAGCACTGTATTTCATTCTGGAGTTTCATCACTTAAAAAAACCTACAAATTCTTAGCATACCTGCCGTGAGAACCACTTCCTTCTCCTCCGAAATGGGTCTTCCTAGATCCCACTGGAATCCTTTGCTTTGCTTTGCTCTTCCCACGAGCACATGGCTTTTGGCAGTTCAGGGATGTTTCTGTGCCAATTTGTGACATTTCTCCTTGTTCACTGTCCAGGGGTCCAGTTTCTCTATCTGATGAAAGTGTCCATGGTTAAAATGATCGGGAATGCGCAGACATTTGCCATCCTTGCCTGTTCTGGCTGGCCACAGAGCGGCAGCCCTTCCCAGGGAACAGGAGTGGTGCTCCCCACAGACAGGGGGCTGGGCTCTGCCTGTTCTGGTGCAGATCACAGACAGACCCTGCTTGGATCAGCAGGATCACTTCGGGTCCTGTGTTCCCCCACACATCAAGGAAAGTAGTAAATGTGTACAAAGTAAGCTCTGCAGCCCCAGAAGGAGCCCAAACTGGTGAGAACAGAGGCAGGCAACACTGCTTTCCTTGGTCCCCTCTGCTCACCAGACCCTGCCAAGACTTTGGGCAGAGACCTCCGCCCTTGCTGAGCTGCTGCAGTTCTGCGCTGTGAACTTCAGTGAATTTCCCTGCAGGGATGTTACCATGCTGGGAATATCACAGTCGGTGCCAGCTGAATGTGGTGCGGGGCCCACGGCCCTCGTGGCTGAGCAGGACCTGTGGCCCAGGGAAGTTGGGGTGCAGTCGATGCTTCTCCTCTGCTTGCCAAGCTGGAGAAGAGCTGCAGCTGGAGCGAGTGCCAGAAACTGCTTGGGGAGGGGAGGAACGCCATCCCTGGGCTGTGCCCTCGCTGTTTCCCAAGGGACCCGTGGTGATCACCGCACCTCCAACAGATTGCTCTGCCTGTCTCGGGCCTTTGTGCAACGAGCGAGGCTGGCAGGACTCGGCAGTGTAAAAGCTGCCCCAAGGAACCAGACTGGCTGGTGGAACGGGCACTGGAGACCTCGCCAAATCCAGCCAAGAAGGGATAGGAAGTGAGAGCAGATGGGAACAGCAGAAACCACGGCAGGGGAGACTGGGAAGGCAGCAGACAAGTGTCTGGGCTGAAGAGAAGCCTGAGGAAAGGGGAGGAGAAGGCTTTCCCTCAGCCTGTGCTTCTCTTCTGTTTCTCAGAACATGAACCACAAATCTCATGTTGCCAGGGTTGGGCCAAATATCCAGTTTGGTGCAGTTCCCCGAGCTGCGGCTGCTTGGCCATGACAGGGAAGAAGGTCTAAAAACGGCAGGGGGGGAAAGCAGAGCCCAGACTGCGCATCTTTGGTGTGGCAATTCCTCCCATTCCTTGCTGCTGGCGAGGACACTTTGCCTCACAGAATGACAGGACAGGGGCAGGGGGAAGGGGCCCGTGGGCAGGAGCTCTCACGGCCGGGTCACACGGAGCGGGGGCCCACAGACCTGTCCAAAGGGGCCTCCAGGCAGGCCCCCTCCCCCGGGTGTGGCAGGCAGTTTCTGTGTGACACAATGTCGGCAGTGATGTGACAATGCGGGGATGAGACGTCACCATGATGTAACAATGCCCCATGGCTATATTTAGCCAGGAGACCAGCTGTTGTGTCTCTGGAGCAAGAGCCAGCGTGGGCTCACAACACCATGAGAACTCTTGAAAGGAGCTGTGGAGCTCCATCTCACTGCTGGTGTCCTGCCAAAAGGCAGAGCCACTGCTGAGCACACTGTGGGAATTAGGGGGAGGGGAGCAGTGGACTGATGGAAAGGGCTCAGCCGGAGAGCCTGGGGCTCAGGGGGCTGCTCTAGGGCCTCAGAACTGCCGTGCAGGAGGCTTATTGAGCAACACCTGAGTGTCTGTGTCTTTCCATCTCAGCCCTGGAACACCACACTTGGGAGAAGGAGATAGCAGGAAAATGGACCCTGAATTGTTGAACCTCCCACTCGCAGTCAAGATCCCTGTGGTACCTGGATCCAAGCCTGTCTTCTGCAGGGGAAAGCTGGGGGAAAAGGTAAAGGAAGTAGAAAGGGATAGAAAATCTCTCCTCTTTCACAGAGTTGCCATGATGGAGAGATGTGCTTGTGGCCACCTGCTCTGCAGTAGGAGCTGCAGCCCTTCAGTCAGAAAGGTCTGGGCAGCAGAGGGAAGCTCAGGCTCCCTGGAACACAGAGAAGCAGCACTTGTCAGTCTCCTCACTGGTTTCTGGCACTGTGCATGTCTGTGGCTGGGCCCCTGTCTGCAGCAGGCAGCTCTGTGTGTCTGGGTGCCAGGGTAATGAGCCCCTCCAGCTCATCTCACAGTGTCAAGCCAGGCCCTGGGGCACCCTTGAGGGAGATTCCAACCTTCTTTTGCTTGCCTTCTTGGCACCTTTGGAATAGCTTGGGCTTCCCTGCTTAGGGAATACATAAACTGTTGTCCTCCAGCTTGTACTGTACCTTCCCAAGGTAGAGACTTTCTGGAGGCAGAGGCAGCCAACACAGCCCTTGGGCTTGCCTAACCCGAGGAGACTGTTTCATTCATTCTCCACTGGCTGCATTTGAACCTTTGAAGGTTCATTTGTGGGTGGGTCAGCAGTTCTTCCTGGTGGCCTAAAATACCTATTTGCTGGTGGGGTTGGTGCTGGGGTTTGTCTTCTCTCCCCTAACCCATCACAGCCCAGCCTGGCCCAGCCTAGCCCTTTTGTCTGTGCCAGTCTCTCTGCCTACAGAAGGATGGAGAAGACCTTTACCTTTTCACAAGTACCATGTGGTACCTCTTTGCTGCTGTCTCCTGCCGATTTCATACTCTGGAAACTGTGTCTTACAGCTCCACCGGCCGTTTCCTTATTTCAACCTGGATGATCCCTACTGCCACCACTTCAACCCAAAATACAACTGCCTGCATGACCCTGTCCTCCAGGACTTCCACAGCCGCAAGGATGTGCTGCGGTTGCTGAAGAGACAGGGCTTTGTCACCAGTGACAATAAGGTAGGTTTGGGTGCTGGGCTGGTCTAGAACAGCCCTCTTCAAGTGGGGCTCCCACAGCCCTTGCTGCAGCCGCCTGCTGCTGCCGGAGGGCAGGGCCGTGCGCTGGTGTCCCCGGGAGCAGAAGCAGCACCAACATCTCCCTGGCAAGTCCCAGTCCTGCCCTTCTCAGCCTGCCCCACGCTGCCTGCATGAGGAGGAGGCAGCCGGGGCGAGGCCTGGAGCTGGGGCGAGGAGCCCCACTCAGCCCTGGCTGGGGGGACACCGGGGGCCCAGACACCGGGGGCGTGGGGGAGGACTGGGGGGCAGCTCCCCTCCCGCTGGGGTCAGGCTGTTTCGGGGAAGGCCGTCTGCATGGCTTGACAGAGATGGGGGGATGCTGCTCTCGTCCCTCCATAGGTGGTTTGCACTCTGAAGGAGTTCAACGAGTACAGGCAGTACCTGACCAGGCTCAAGCTGCAGTCAGAGCAATTCTCGAGGCGGCAAGAGGTGGGCAAAGCGTTGTGTTCAGGGGCAGGGGATGGCGGTGCCCAGGCCTGGGGCTTTCCTTGCGGGGGACGCGGTCACTGCAGGAGAGAGGAGGGCTGTGCTGCTGGGCCGGGCGCTGTGCTGGGGAAAGGACTCCGCGGCTGGGAGCTGAGCCAGGGCAGGGCGCTGGGCTGGGCACGGGCAGCAGGGCCACGTGCAGGCACACGCAGTGCTGAGGGAAGCCCTTCTCGCCTGCCCTCGTGGCCTGGCTGAAGCAGAGTGCTGGCCTGGGCCCGCAGGAAGCCTCAGCACGCAAGGGCCGAGCGCTTGTCCAGGCAACATGAGCCACAACCTGGTGTCACCTTTCAGGAAGGGCTTCTGCCACCCCTGGCCAAATCAAAGGATGGCCCCAAACTGCCTGGAACCACTGACACTTCCTGCCAGGGGAAGCATCAAAAACCTTCTAGCCAACGTCCATCCAAGAGCAGAAAATCAGGAGGATGCAGAAAAGGGAGAGCAGCTTTGGATGAGGGCCAAACCTACCGCAGAGCTGAGCTGGGCCAGGAGGATGCCAAGCTGCCCAGGAGAGTCAGAACTGCTGCTGACTCCCAGAGGAAGCCAGATGGCACTGCCAGCGGCTTGTTGAATGCTACATTTGAGCAACCAACTGCAGCAGAAGCCAAGAAGCTTGAAGAGCTGGTCGAGACTGTGGTGCACAGAGTGTTGCAGAAGCTGAATATTCCTGGGAATCGGCATGTCAGCTTTTTACAGAGGGCTGCCCAGGGAATCAGAGAAAGACTTTTTGGCAGCTGCATGAAAGTAGAACTTTCGGATACTTCTCTAGATCACCATCAGAAAATGCAAGTGATAGCGAAAGAGCTTGTAGCAACAGTGTTGGAGATCTTGGGGGACCGTCTGGCATCCAGCACATCCACAGCTTCTGAGCCAGGGGTGGCAGCCAGGCAGAAGGAACAGCCTGTTGCTGGAAGAGCCACCCAAGCAGACAAATCCAAGGACACTGGAACAGTCACTGTGGACAAAGCACTTTCACAGACTTCCCTTGACACACTCACCAGAGAAGTTGTTGACAGTGTTCACTGCACCTTGGAATCCTTTGTTGCTTCTCAGTTTGAACGAGAGACGAGCTGTGAGTGCGCTGAAATCCCAGAGCTTCCTGGGGGAAATGTCTCCAACAGACAACTGCAGCCATCCCAGACACTTCTAAGCCAGGCCATGGAAGCAGGACAAGGATGCCCGAGAGCATCTGGACAGCAGAGCCTGAAGGCAGTGTTGCCTGCCCCTGCCGAAGGGGCTGGGTGTGCCAAAACCATGGAGCCTGAGGATTGTGCAACGGTGAAGGAGAACTTGGAAAGAAAAATGAACCTAGAGCCAACAGCCTCAGCCAACGCTTTGGATATAGGGACCATGGCTAATTGGATTGCTGACTCTGTATTTGAGCGGATCAGTCAATCTGGGCTTGCACCAGTCTCTGAAGAGAATTTTCAAGGGTCTGTCCCAAACCCAGCCACATCCCAAAGTGGAAAGGAGAGCTATGCTGCTGAGGACACTCTCCCCTCCATGGACCCATAGTCTTCCCAACAGCCCGTCCCTCCAGCCCAGGCCGGAGCAGAGTGCCCAAAGCTCATCTGAGGCAAGTGAGGTGTGTGTGACTGGGGAGCTGAAGAGCACCCAGACAACAAACACAGACCACATCCTTGTGCTGGCAATAAAGAGTTTATTTCCAAGGCCTTGTTTGTGCTTTCTTCAATCCAGACCATACTGTCTCTGGGCATTTTCCCTATTGTAGCCTGTCCTATCTTCCCTTCTTCAGCTTTTGTCATGCTGAGACCAAATTTTACAGGGAATTTAAGGTAGGGAGGCAAAGAGTACCCAGCATTTTTGTCTTGTTTGGCAAGCTTTGCTGTTGGGAGAGTGGCAGGATGGGTTTGGACCTTCTCTGCTTTCTCTGGGGAGTTCAGGTCTCATTTGTAAAGCCTTTATTTATGCTCAGCATGAGCAGAGTTGTGCACTCCACAGGCCTCACTGTCAGGGAGCAGCAGGAGCTGTGACAGGACAGGTGAGCGGGAACCAAGCTCGCAGGGCACTGCCCTATCCAGCACAGGACAGGCCAGGGGTAAATGGGAGCAAAGCAAGGACAGTGACAGTGACCAGATGAGCACTGGAAAATCCTAAAGTTATGGGGAAGGTCAGGGGAGGAAGTCAGTGCATGGGCTGGGACCAGGATCTCCATCATCACAGAAACAGCTGACTCAGTTCAGGCAGAGGCCCAAGGGCAAGGGGCTGCGATTAGACAACGTTCCTGAGAGAGGGGGAGGAAGTTCCCAGTGAGGTGTCCTCCAGCTCCTTCCCCTCCACAAGGCCTGCCTGTGGTGGTGCTATCAGGGAGCTGGCCCTGAGCTCAGCAGCCAACACGGCTTGTGCTGGGGGCAGCCCCATGTCCCAGCAAAGACAATCACACTCGTGGCAGGGCAGTGCACCCGAGGAGCAGCCCCAGCGAGCAGCCAGCAAGGACTCCGTGCCTGGCTGGAGCAATTCCATGCCCGAGACCCTCCACTCGTCCCTGCCTGGCCACCCCGGGACCTGCATGGCAGTGACAAGGAGCGGGTCTGTGCCTACAGGGTTTCGTCTTCTCCTGCCCCTAGACCTCTGCCAGAGCCCTCAGCTGCCTCAACACAGCCTCCATGGGGGCCCTGCAGTCTGCACAGCTGCTGCAGCATCCTGCTGTGGGGCAAGAGGGTTACAGATTCATCTGGACATCGTCCCCACCCTCCACACCAACATGCAGCAGGCCAGGGGTGAATTTTGTGTCCAGCTCTCCCCACTGTGCTTCACCCTTCTTGTACCTGGTCTTGTCCGAGTGCTGCAGGAGGTCCCACAGGTCCAGCTGACCTCCAGGCTGTTCCCAAGGTGCACACAAGGATGGGAGCTGAGTGACTCACGAGGTCAGTATGCCTTAATCTCAGCAAGATTCCACATCTGGGTACTTTCCACTTTGGGACAGTTTCTCACCCCTTCTTTGTTGACCAGAGCACACCAACCAGAGGCTGGGAACTGGCTACAGATCTCCAGGGAAGGTCCACCCTCAGCCTGTGCCCTTGGCCAGAGGAGGCACAGTCCCATCCAGGGGAGGGACACAAAAACAAACAGGTCCCTCTGCATCACTGCACCCAAACATCCCTGCTGATTTAGCTGGGAGAAGGGAGAGGCTGTAGATTCTTCATCTCCCCATCCTTTATGGGGCTATCCACCTGCAGAGGAGGCTCTCTAGGCCTTTCTGTGGTGCCTGGCGTTCTCGGGTCTGGCTGACATGCCCCGAGAGCGGGGAGGCAGCACCCACCAGGGGACAGCCTAGCCCAGTGTTTGGAGACTGTTTGCAGTTGCAGTGCTCGTCTTCCCCAGCAGGCACCAAGGCCAGGCTGTTTCAGGGAAGCCGAACGAACCGCACAGCTGAGGCAATCCAGGGGCTCACTGACAAGGGAGGGCCCCAGCCCCTCCTCCATTCCACACCTTCTACATCCCTCACCACTCACTTGGTCTCCTGCCTTGCTTGTGATCTGAACAAAACACCAGACATGGCACAGATGGGATGGAGGAAATGTGTTTGCGAGCGAAGATGAGCTGATGTAACCCACTAGTTCTCCTTTGGGAGAAGCTGAAGCTTTTAGAGCAGCCTTGAGCTTCTGAACACCTTCATGGCTTTGAGCCTCGATTCCTGCCAGTACCCAGTCCTGACAGCTGACTGGACCACATAGTCCTCCAGTCCTCAGACACAAGCTCCCTTTATGGTACCAGTAAACACTAAGCACTTCAGACCAAGTGGATAGTTTACATGGCAAGACAGAGGAAGGTCCAGGCAGAAGCTGGGGCAGGAGATGCAGCTTCAAATCTTTGTGGCCTGGACAGAGTCCTCAGCTGGCATCCCCTGCTTTGGAAGGAACAGTCGAGCTGATGAGTGACTCCATGTGTCCCAAATGCTTTCCTGCATGGCTACCTGTAAGCACTCAACTCTGGCAGGGTCCTGTGTGGTCCACCTCACTCAGAATGCCCATGCTCTTTGCTGTTCCCTCATCATGCGGTGACGAATGCCTCAGCTGGTTTCCCTAGCCCACTGCACCCACACCCAGTTCTTTCCACCATTCACCATGGCTGACAAATGGTGTAGGACAACAGGAGCTCTAAAAGCAGCAACCTCAGCAGCTAAATCAGCTTTTCCCATCTTGTTATTGGTGGCTGTCCTGCAGTCCGTCCATGGGTGTGCCACAGCCAGAGCCCTGCTCCTGCACAGCCCCAGCTCGGCGCTGTCTCCATGAGCCAGTTCTGCTGAATCTGCCAGCGCCGTGCTGCACCCACATCAAACCAGTGCTGGAACAGCAGCAGGACAGGGAGCCTCCCATATCTGCCTCCTGCCAGTGCTGCAGGGCTCCCGACACCATTCCTCTGGTCTCTGCCTTCCCACAGGGCTGATTTACTGCAAAGCTCCATGTAAGGATTAGACTAAAAACCTACATGAGAATTATGCTAAAAACTGGCCTCCCACTACCCAGCAGTTTTGAGGAGGTGACAGAACCTCAGGGCATCTCTGGTTTGAGAGAGAAATGGACTATCTCTGGTGGGCAAGGGCAGGGAGACCTTTCACATTTGCAAGGGGAGGAGAGACAGTGGAAAACTTCTCTACCAGGAGGGGTGGCCTTGTGGTTGCCCTGTCCTGTAAAACATCAGGCAGCTGCCAAAGCTAAGCTCTTCCTCCATCTCAAGCTGAGCCTACAGACAAGTCCAAAATCCACCAGTGATCCCCAACATCTGCCCAACCTCTTCAGGAGCTGAGGTAGCACATGGGCAGCAGACCTGAGGGCACGGTGTCCATCAGCTGACACCAGCAGCTGTCAGAATTGCTTTTACCACGTCCCTTCACAGACACAGCAAAAAGCTCTGTGAAGAGGAGACTCCAACCAGTCAGAAATCCAACAGCACTAGCGAGAGCACCCAGCACTGCAGGCGTGCTGCCCACATCGGGACACCTCGCTCTCCCACAACCAGCAGCAGGTCACGGACGCGCCCCTGGTGCCTCCTCTCAAGGAGCCAGAAACTCGAGCTGTGTCCCAGCCACCCTCTGGCACAGGTTCCAACTGCACTGCTCATGGAAGCCCAGAACAAACCACAAGCTTGTTCCAAGCCCAGCTGCTACTCTGGCCATCACTTTTTCAAGTGATCCAGGTCATGGTGACTGCAGGAGTGAGCCTGAGTCTTGAAGCTTGAGCTGAACCATTTGGTTTGTGGGCTTTTCTGAATTGGCAAAAATCAGCTCATTTCACAGAAAAGCTTTGGTGAACACTCAGAAACTGGGCTGCAGATATCCCCCTAGGAAAGGGCTGTGTGAGGTTACAATGTTCCTGGACTTCCTTCTGCTCTCACTTGTCCTATAGGCCACCTACAACCCTTCTGCCAGCCAGACTGGTGGGAAGACCCAGTGATATGGCCAGCAGATGTGATCCTAAACTGCTGGTGTGACACAGCAGCCCTCGCTGGCTTTGTCTGAAGTGCAACAGCTTTTCCTCATCTGGCAGGACAGCAACCACCACCAGAGTACCAGCAGCACGAGCCAGAGCTGGGGCAGGAACTCATTCCTGTGTGGCTGAAGTGGCACAGTTGGCACCTGCCCTGCAGCTCCACCACACTGTGCAACCAGCACCAGCCTCCAGCACCAACAGACTGTTCCCAGTGGTTCCTTGGACTACCAGTGGAGGAAAGATGAGAGAATGCTCCAGTCTGCACATAAAAATGTCCCCATCAGGTCAGCCTAACAGCCCAATTAACCACATCTCCATCAGCAGACACCCCGCAGGGGACCATGCAGAGGACACCTGTGTGGCCAGCTCCTGCAGTCCACCTGCAGCACTCTCAGCTGCTGGAGGAGGAACACAAGCAGAATATCCCTCTCTTCCCCTCTAACTGCCCATAAATTTCTCTCATACCTTTACAACCCAGAAAGGCTCCAGAAGACATGTGTAAAGCAGTATTCTTTTATCTGTTGCAACCTGTTCTCTTCCAAGATTCATTGAGTGTCCCTTAGTAGCTGCCTGAGAATTAAGAACAGCAAGAACCACCCTAGAGCATGGTTTCCAAGTGCTTACTTCATGCTGATTCTCAAATCTCACTCATGAGCACTGGCATTCAGGCTGAAATGTGCAGCCCCAGGCAGAAAAAATTGTGCTTCAGAAATTCACAAAAAAGACAATGCACAAAACAGACAACCATGGAGATTGTATTTATTACTATTAGAACAGAGGAAAGGCTACTTTACTGATTGGTATTTACAAATCTGTTGGCCAAGACAATGATATCCAGTGTCCTTTATCAGCATGTTTTACAGCCCTGGGCAGAAGCATTCACTTGTGTTAGCAGCAAATGCCTCTGGTTTGATTGCCACAGCTAAGTGCAAGGGGTAACACAGGTCACCTCCGTGGTGGCTGCAGGTGAGGAGGAGGGCAGGAGCCACAAGGCTGCTCCAGCCCTGGGCGGGGAACAGGACACACCCAGCCTGTTCAGTGATTCCAATCTCAGGACAGCACGGCAGAGCTGGGGACCTCTGCCCATCTCTACCCTTCTGGGCAGTGGCTCCACATCTGAAGAACAAGCTGTTCAGCACTGCAGAGGGCCAGAGCAAGCTGAGTGGCATCGAAGCACGGGGATGGGTGTGCATGTGACACAGATGCTGGCACATTTCAGAGGTATGTTTGACAGAGCTAATCCTGACAAGGGAGCAAGACTTCCTGGCCCATGGGACCACAGAATCATCTGATACGAGGAGCCTTTATTCAGCTGGGCACAAACTGAATTCCTGCTCTGGATTTCATCCAAACTCACCTGAACATAGGTTCTGGGAACCCTCCCACACAGAGCCCCAAGCAAGCCAACAGGCTTGGGGCACTCTGCACGTGGCACCTCATGGCACCACACTGGTACTGATTCAGGCATCAGCTCTAAACCTCATCACTGGCAGGGCTCAGCTCCCCACTGCAGTCTGGAGAGGATGATCCCAGGTCCCCACTGGAAAGGGAGGGGGATGCAGAAACACAAATGCAACCTTGGATGCTACTGACAGAATTAGCACTGCATCAGTAATCCCAAAACACACCTTTTTGCAGCAGACCTACCTCCAGCAAGGAAAACACCTCAAAGGCAGAACATAGGTACCACAGTTGAATACAGGCAGTACCAGCATTTCTCAAGCACACAGCACTGCTGCTGTTCTGCCTGGAAGGGCTTATCTGAGCACAGAAGCACTTCTGACCATTGGGGGCTTTCTTTAGACCTGGGCTGAACCAGAAGGGTACATCAAACTAGTACTCAGTTCCTGGCAGAGTGGTCTGGGAAGCATGTGGCACCAGGAAGGGGGGTGCTGGAGCTGTGAAGGCTGCCTTGAGCATGGGCTCAGGTGCTCCTCAGCAAGGCTGGCATCAGCTCATGCTGTCCATAACAAAAAGGAGCTCCAAGGCCACTGGGGTCACTGCTCCAGAAGCTATGGCCCTCATTAAGAGGATGCCAAAGTGGTTGTTTACCGGTTTGTTGTCAGGTGTGGGGCCTTCCTGTTGTACCCAGCACCACAGTGTGGGTGAGTGCTCACTCAGCACAGGGCTGGTCTCTCATGCTGCTGCACAGCTCTACAGTTCTTGAACCTCTGCACCTTCACAGCCCTCTACCAACAGCATCGTGGGATGCCAGAACAACCTCACACCTCCAGCCAACAGTCTGCAGGGGGGAACCAGGCTGTCCTTATAGCAGTAGGATTATCCCAGATGAGGCAGCATCTTCCCTAGGACCAGCTCACGCCACAGCACAGGAGTGATGTTCTCCTACCTGAAGCCCTCCAGAAGGGAAATGGAGAGTCTCACTGCCCTATGTAGCAGTTCCTCACACATGTCACAGCCCTTTCACTGAGCAACCAACCTTGTGGCTCTCAGGAAGAGGATTGCCCCTCTCTGACACACACTGGAAGGCCAGGAACTGCTGAACCTGACCTGGCATGCCCAAGGATTTTCTGGTGCTGACAGAACCGAGCCTTCCAGAAATGTCCAGTCCTTGTGGTCATATGTTGAGAAATGCTCCAGGGCTAACCCAACAGCAAGGAAATGGAAGAAACCTACATGGAGGGGAGAAGACTTAAGGTATCTAGCAACTCCCCAGAGCAACATTTTGCGCCCTGGGCTCAAACCAGCCCTTTGATGAAGCTCGTGTCCAAGTGCACTATCAGCATGCGGAGAAAGGACATTTCTTTGCGTGTGTTCTCAAAGATAACACGAGGGTCGTTGGACTGGCAGCGCAGGCAGTTGGGGGCCATCACCATGGCCAGGTTATTCACATCCATCTTTGTTCTGCCCACATTTGATGGCTGAGCAAAGATCTGCAGATAGCAAAAACACATTCAGATGGAGCAGTGGAAAAGGGCAAGAAAGTCCAAACACGTGGCCCAAGAAAAGGTGTGAGGAGAGCAGAGCTAAGGCCTGCCTTAAGGACAGTGCCCCAAGAGCCACACGTCCCCAGGGAAGAGCACTGTGCTCTGACACAACCGACAGAGCAGCAACCTTGGCAGACAGGACACCAACCCCAGGCTCTACAAGATCAGGAACAGGGTTTATTGCTCCCATAAGGGACAAGGCCAGCAGAACCCCCTCCATCAATCCCACCTTACATACCACCTTAAGAGGTCTTAAAACCATGCCAATGCGCCCACCACAGCTGTCCCATAACTGTGCCTCCCATGCTTCTGGCCGCAGGGCAGGGCTGTGAGGGCTGCCTACCTGCAGGAAGTGTATGAGGTAACACAGCACCAGCCTGTTGAGCTCTGGCAAGAGCTGCACCACAGCCACGGCAGCGTCGGGGTTCTCGTAGTTGCTGATACACTCTTTGTAGAACTGCTGGGGGATCACAGGCTCCTCCAGCTCCCGATACCAGAGCTTAAGGAGAGATGCTGGGCAGAAAGCAGGTGCATGAGAGCAGCTCTGGTCACTTCCCCACCCCCTTCAGGGGCAAACTTGGCATTGAGACAGATGACAGAGAAGGGATTCTGTGCTCGTGCTGCTTCACCTTAATTCAGTCTTGCCTCTGAAATGCTCAGGCAGCCAAACTGGCCAGCTAGTGGGAAATACTGGCTGCTACCTACCTGCTCCTCCAGGAAGCAGCTCTGGGGCTGCCTAAAAAAGAGGACAATGAGACCTGAAGGACTCCCACCACTCTGCCCAGCTTGCACAGCATTACTGCATCAGAGCCAGAGGTTCCTCCCCGCTCCCAGCGTATTCTCTATGGGCAGTGTTTGAAAAGGCAGTGAAAAGACACAGAAAAAAACCCCAGTCAGTGCAGACAGCCTGTGCACACCTTCCCAAGCACCAGCACACCCACTGAGCTGCTCCTGCACCTGCCCCTCCACACTGCACCACAGCTGCAACACACTTGCGACATTCCTGTACCTGGGATGTTGGGGTCACTGAGACTGCTTGGGATTCTCCACTGATCCACCTGCAATTTCAATGCATTGACTTCATCTATGTCACCAGGTATCCTGCAGAAACACAGAAAAGGTCCTTTTGAGAGTGAGCCAGGCAATATGCTTGGTGGGGCAGCTGGCCAGCAAAGCACGGCTTCGAGGAGGTCTGGGACCTCGGGGAGAAGGGAGCAGGGAGAAGGCCTCAAGTGCCAGCAGCAGCTACAGCAGCAATTCCTCAGAGAGAAGGGGGTGCCTATTTTTATATACAGTCTTGAAGTGGGGGTTCCCACTAGCTCAGATATCAACTATCACTGTCCTCAGGAGTGATTATTTTCTATAACCAGGCTTCTCTGCAGTGTATTCAGACCAAAGATGAGCAGCATCTCTGGCTAAATATACACATCTATCTATTTATGGAAAAATATACCCTTACAAGGCAAAGTTGAGCCTTTTAATGGCTATCTTAAATCAAGTTCAGCTACTGAAAATCTAATTCAAATCTTAAATGCAAAACAACACCACACACACAAAAAACCAACAAAGAAAAACCAAACCCAAAGCAGAATTCCCCGTGTTCACCACACAGATTCTGTGTCTCTCTGGACTCCTTCTGTCTTGTGCAACACCAAGGCTGATGTGCTGCATTCGATGAGGTGCTCTGCCAGGACCCCGGAGCTCCTCCCTCCCCTACACCGACCAACCACCATTGCCAAATCTGATGAAAGCCCATTGCCTGGCCTGGGGATGAGCTGCCCGTGTAGTCAAGCCACACCTACACCAGTCCCCTCTGTGCTAACAGATGCAAGAGGTAATTCCTGAACCTAGGGAAGGTCGGATTTTGTCCAGTCCACAGCAAAGTGCTATTCTTAGGGAAGAGGAAGCATGTGAACCTTGACTCCTTGGCTTTGAGGACTGACATGTGGGTGGCTCAAAAGTAGCACAGCACCCCAAAAGCTCACCTGAAAATCCCCTCGGTCTGTTCCCCTCCCAGGGCCAGGACCTGCTGCGAGAGCTGTGTCTGCACCCAGGGCAGCTTGTTCCCTGGGTACATGTCCTGCTGCCGCAGCATGATCTCCTCCAGGGAGCTGCCAAAGAGGGATGGCGTGAGGATGGCATTCCTGGCATGCGTTATCTCCTCCACTGTTGGTTTGCGCAGGCCCTGAAGACAGAGAAAAGCTGAGTGCAGCCATGGCACAGCCAGCCCACAGAGAAAGAGTGACCTGGGGATGGGGACAGTGAGTGACCATGACAGAGAAGGCTGACCACGCATGTGGTCACCTCGTCAGCCTCCATGGTTCTCGTTCTGCTGCCTAAAATCAAGGGTGGTTCCACTCATCAGGCCCAAGAGGAGCCTTGGCAGAGGAGACCACTTTGGAGAGTTTGGGCTGCTTTTGCAGGTTATGTGTTTTGCACAGCAAGGGGACTGCTCCGGCTGCAGGAGGCAGGATGGAGCAGAGCCCAGCCCAGCCCCGGCTGCAGTGGTCAGCAGAGGGCACCTATACCCCAACCCAGCACCAGGCAAGTGCTCAGCCACGGGACACGTGAAAAACAGTCCTCTGGAGATGGGAATTCCAGGTATTTCCAATTCCAGGGAAAGCTTTGCTCTCAGAGGTGCTAAAACTCTGAAAATTGGGCATTGGTACCTGTTGCTTCTGACAAACACCAACACTTGAAAGGGGCTTTGAATGTCCTGTGGAACAGTTTGGAGAAGCACAGAGCTGTTGCAGGGGTGACAGGCTGCCCAGCACGGTGGTCTTCAGCAGTGACCCTGCAGCCAAGTGGGGAACACGACAGGAGGAAGCTCCCACCGGGCCCTCTGAGGGGCAGTGGCCAGGGCTGCAGTTGCATGCAATGTGTGTTTGGAGGTTTACTGCCCTGCCCCTGCTGAGATGCCAGCAGCCTTCACCCCTGCCAAGGTATTTCAGCTAATTAGTTCACTGTACGTGAAGTTCACATGGCAGGGAGGACCCAGAGGAACTTGCAAAAAAACCCCCGATGAGCAGGTCTGGCTTGGGGACCTAGAACTGAGAGGCCGAGGCCATCTACCAGCTTTCATGGCCACACAGAGAACTGGGCAGAGGGGAAGGAGGAAGATTTTCAGGTGGCACAGAGCACAGACTACCCTCTACACCAGCCATCTCTGCTGTGTGACTGTTTGAACTGGGAATGAACAACTCTGCAGTAAACCAGCTGCAAGACCCAGTCCATACAAGTTCTCAGTGGCAAAGGAAGACTCTTCCTTCACCCGAAGAAACAAAATGATGGGCATCCCCTGCAAAGACAGCTCCTTTTACCCTGGAGACAGGTAGCTGTTGGGTTTGTCTTTGTCCCTGAGGGCAGGAACCACCCAGCCATGCAGCTGCCAGCACAGCAGGCACTGCTGTCTGCCAGGAGGATGGTGGGACCTGGACAGCAGCCCTCTCCCACACATTCACGTGCAGATGCACTCTGAGCAAGCCTCTCCCGCTCACTTTATCTACATTTCCCATCACTGAGTCAGTGGTGACCTCCAGAGTCCCCAGACCAACTGCTCAGGGCCCCGGGCAGCAGAGAGCCCCAGGCAGCCGAGAGCCCCAGGCAGCCCCCAGGCCCTGCAGCTAGGGCAGCTGCTCACCTTTTTGCCTCCAGTGACGGTGACTTTCTGCAGTTTCCTGTAGCAGTACTTGGCGTAGGTGCTGATGGGCAGACCTGGTGGGAAAGAGGAGATGAGCAGTCAGCCCACAGCACTGTGCACCCCACACTGCAGCCCTCAGAGAGCTCCAGCACAGCTTTTGGCACAAACAGCCCCTCAGTACACAGCCCATTGCAGCAGGGCAGGGCTGCCAAAATCTGCATCGAGCGCCCTGAAGCCTCCCAGTCCCATGGCAGGCAGTGTCAGTGCGAGCAGTGCTTGGGCTTGGAGAGATTCACCTCCTGAGTGAAGGCTCACAGCTGCACCTCCCAGCCCCTGCAGATCTCCACCTCTCGCACCGGGAGGGCACCTGCCCCATCCTGACTCCACACACGGCACCTGTTCAGTGTTCACAGCCTGGGCGCACACACACACCTGGGTCCCTGCCTGGAGGGCACAGCCAGGGTTAGGTGCCTCATGGACACAGGGCCATCCTGCCAGGACACAGCCACAGAACACAGAGTCAGCCTTCTGTCAGGGAAGGTTTTCAGAGTGTTTTAAACTAATTGTTTATAATTCAAGAATTTCAGGTCCTTTGCTAGTGAGAGAGGAGCAGCAGAGAAAGGTGTGTGGGGACAGAGAGGCAGCACCAGCACCAACAGTGACCTCAGGACACAAGAAGAGGCGTGGGGAGGTGATGGGATCTTATCTTCCCAAAGACCTGCAGAAGGCTTCCTCATGTTCCTGCCTGCAGCCTTCTCCAACCCAAGCCTGTAGCCTGCAGCTACAGGCTTGTGAAACAAGGGAAGTGGAACATGCCAAAGGCACTGCATCTCAAAAGCTGCTGCCCTCCACAGGAGCAGCTGCTCTGCTTGGTTCAGCGAACTCTGAATGCAAGTGCAGCCACGATTCACACAGCTAATCTCCCTGTGACATCAAGAGAAATGTTTGCAATGACGGGGCACTGATTGCTGGGAGAGTTTTTCCAAAACGATTGGCCTTTTGTTCTTGTTCAAGTAAAACTCAAACTGCTCACTGAAAGCAGTGAATAGATCTGCCCTATTTGATTCCCTGCCAGGCCCAAAGCTTGCAGCACAGTTCAAATACTTCTGGCTCTGAAAGTCTACATTCTGGTCAGATGCTGTGCATTTCACAACAGCCTTTCACACACCCTATGGCTTAGGTACACTGGTTGGGAGCTTGGAGGTCTTCAAAACTTCTCAATGCAGAGGGAGGACAAACTCTTCCCAAGCAGAAAAATTCAGAGGTGGGAGGTGTGTTGTCCTCTCAGCCAGCAGATAAGCCACAGTCCTTGGCTCCTCTGGATGCAACAAGCACCCCCTGCCTCCATCAGTCTGCCCCACAGCTGCAGGAGAGCCTCTCCACACCGCTGGAGACACCATGCCAGAGAAGGTACAACAGCATTCCCATCTCCCACAGGCAACGGGAAAGAAAGCTAGTTTTAGGAATTTCTCTCTATGGAATATCTAAAGCAAAATATTCACTGTAAGCAAAAATGCTGCTAATCCTAGGCATGACTTACACTGGGAATGTCTATGGATTAAAGGAAACAAACCCAATGAGCTGCCCTGCGATGCTTCACCATCCCAGGCTACAGCTTCTGCTGTCCAATGTGAAACACGCCCCGAAGCGAGGTGTCACCCTTCTCAGAGAAAAAGGCTGGACTGTGTCTCTGCATCCCTGCAATTATGCAGGAGGCAGCACATTCAGAATTAGTAATAGGAAATGTTTTTTCACACTGTAATTAGGCTGTGAAACCCATAATCACCCCAAAAGCTTAACAATGTTTGCAAAGGAACTGGTGTCTTGCAGAGCCTGCACAGCTGATGCATGGGCAGGAGTCAGACACATTTGCTTGAAGCCTGTTTTGTACTTTCCCAGGAAGCTCCCTGGTCCTGGGAAAAGCCTAAAACCTACATCCAACACTTTCTGCAGTGAGGCCTCCTGCTCTCATAACAGCTATGCTGCAGCCTCTGACCCAATGAGGCCTGTTTGTGAAGCTGACCAAATTTGAAGCAACTGAAAAACAAACTTGCTATATGCACAAGAGGCTGGAGGAGTTACTACCCATAGACCTGAATGGCCAAACAAGAGGCAGGAGCCCTGAGGAACAGGGTGAGCAGCACTCAGCCCGGTGGGCACAGACCCATTGCAGCCTCCCTGCTCCAGAGGAGAAGCCATCTGCCCCGACACAAGTGCTGCTGACTCTGGGGCATGTGCAGAGTGGGATGGGCAGCATGGACAGAGGGACATGGAGAGGCCAGGAGGCACACGCTGAGCTGCAGCAAGGAACATGAGGGAGAGGAGCAGAATTTAGCTTTAGCCTCAGCTTTTCCAAACCAGCAACCTGTCCAACCATCTGCTGCTTTTAGAATACTCGGCTAGAGACTGACTGCTAGCACTGAGCTCATCCTGCATGCTGACGTCCCCCAACATGTGAAGGGGCCAGGTACCCCCTCCACAGCCCAGCTCCTGCCTCTTGGTGCAGCTTCATCTGCACCACCTGGAAAGGGCTAATCCTGAAGGCAATTCCACTTCTGTGAGCACACCATGAATCTGAGAAATCCAAGATGATCTGTTATTCCCTATGGTATCACGGTAGCCTCAGGAGCTCAGGAACAGACGACTACTAACAGCCCACACAGTGAAAAATAGTTTTCAAAGGAAAATATTTCTCCATATGCCAGCCTAGAAACACATGTGAATAGCATCTTAAAGAACCTCTCCTTTTCGAAAAAGTTAAAATCCAGACAGGACACATGCAGGAACACACCTTCTGGAACAGACTTGAATGCTTTCCTGCCAAAAAATGTCTTAAAAATGCAGCAAACAGTGTGGATTCAGGGCCTGGCCATGGGATATGTATTTTAGCACTAGAGAAGCTGTTGTCTGGATATTTCTCTGATCTACCACAGTCTCTTGGACCTCAGCCTGGCACAGCCAGAGCAGGCTCTCAGACCAGGATCCCATCTATAGCACTCTATTGCACAGGGGTAGGTGCTCCTGAGCAGCTCAGGTGGGCTTGGCACCAGCAGTGCAGCTCTCCTGGCTTAGATCTGCCCAGGCACCCCTATTTTACAGAACTACTTCAGCTTCTCTTTCTCACACCACAAGTGCTTCCTTCTACATCCCAACAACGTTCCTGGATCACCATTCCCTATACGGGAAATGCAATGTTCATCAGCCAGACAAGCCAGCCGCCTGCACCTCTCACCAAGATAAGAAACAGATACAGGATGTCTGAAAAATGGGATCCCCTTCAAAAAACTCCCAGTTAACAGCAGGTGGGCAATACCGTAAGGCAGTACTGTACCTGGACCACTAACCATCAACAGTCAGACTTCCCTTCTTTGAATTTGTTCTATTTCTTCCTAAACCTCTTCATGTTCTGCACCTGCACACCACCTTGCTTTGCTGACCCTTCGGGATTTCATCCTGTGCTTCAGGACAGAGTGTTCCCAAGCCTGCTGCGCAACACCAAAACCAGGCAGCTTTCAGTTCTCCTGCTATGGCATACAGCAAGAAATTTTCTTCTTGCTTTCTCCAGGTAACCTTAAGTTTCTTTTGTCCTGTTGACCCTCTTCCCTCTTCACTCCTCCAGGTCAAACTCGCATGCCACCTCCCCTGCCTCACTCATCAGCCTTGGAGGGACCCTGGGCAGGACACAGAGCAGGCACAGCACAACTACAGCCAAGTTCTGCTTTGCTTTCTGTCCCTTTCCTACAAGCTCCTGATCCTTCTTTTGGTTTCTGACTACTTCCCAGCAATGTGTATGTGTTTCTGGAAAATGTCTTTCCCTCCTCAAAAGAGTTCAATCTCAGCCTCCCCCTGCACTTGCAGTCAGGGACCTCTCTCCCATGTAAAAAACTTTGCTTTTGGTGACACAATATTCTCTGTTGTTTAATCGCTCTGTTTCTCATCCTTGCCAGATCCCTACGCACCTTTAATTTTTATAGTCCTGAATAATTTTGTATCAACACTGAGCCATCAGCTCATGATTTATCTCCTTGTATAAACTCAAAGACCAGCTTACATTCCTGCAGGATCAGTAGACAATCCTCCTTCTGAAAACACAACATTTATTCCCACCCATTATTCTTCTGCCTTTCAACAGGTTATTGATGCATGAAAAGACCTTGCACCACATTCATATTTCATTTACTCATAGAGAACTAAGCTAGAAGATGAAGATTGCAGAGGTTAAGTGTGGGAAACTTCAGAATTCTTTCTTTGGGTATATGTCAGATGGTAAATGTTTACTCACCAATGAGCTTCTGGACTGAAGGGAATATGTGTGCATATGTGGGGAATCACTGCTTCAACTCAACTTTTCCTGAAAGACTTACATAGATGCCTACTTATCTTCTATTCAGTTCTGACTGAAGTCAGTACATTTGATTTCCTTATGGATTTTTCTGCTAAATTGCTGCTAAAGCATCCATAAGCATCTTAAAATTTCAGAACCACTAAGAAACTTCTCACAACAGCCTTGCAGCTTCAGGAAACTGCATCCTACCCATCCCTCACACATCTGGCAAGCAGGGCTGGTCAAACAGAAGTAGGTGTTCCAGGAAAAAACCTGACCTTTCCCACCAGCAGCAGACAGAACTTGGCATGTTCCTGCAAGATTTCCTCTTACTTCAGGTGCAATTCTGAGATCAATCTTCAGGAAGAGTCCTCAGAGCTATCAATCACTGTGAAAAAGCTGTCTTGATTGAGCTGCCAGTCCTGCTGCCTCCTCCCTGCAGAACAGCTCACAGCTTCCTGCCAGAGCAGCCTCCTGGGCCACAAGGCAGACAGGCTCCAGCAAAGGACAAGAGGAAACAGCCTCAAGCTGTGCCAGGGGACATTTAGAGTGGATATAAGAGAAAATTTCTTCATTGCAAGGGTAATTAGGCATTGGTACACAGGCTGCCCAGGGCAGTGGTGGAACCTCTGTCCCTGGAAGTATTAAAAAAGTGTATGGATGTGGCACTTGGGGACATGGTTTAGTGGTGGCCTTGGCAATGCTGTGGGAACAGTTGGACTCGATTGTTTTAGAAGACTTTTCTAACCTTAATGATTCTGCAATTCTATAAAAGGGAACAGTGTGTGTGAGCTGTCACCAGAACTCCAGTTGAGGCCACACAGGCACAGCTGACTGTCAAGTGCTTCATTCTGGAAACTTTATACAGTTATCCTGGCATGCCTTTTTCATAACATTTCATATATATA
>VZTJ01006421.1:54387-65845 GCA_013397795.1 Orthonyx spaldingii | reverse complement strand
GATATAAAAGGTTGTGTTTTAAGTGATAAGGCAGAGGTTACTGATGAAGTAGTTGAACTTGTTATTGCTGGGGTCTGCCTAAAAATATTGGTGGTGGTGGTGGTCGTGGTGGTCGTCGTGGTGGTGGTGGTGGTGGTGGTGGTCGTGGTGGTGGTGGTGGTGGTGGTCGTGGTCATGGTCATGAGAGTGCTGTGACAGTCATAAGGAGCAGCTGAGGGAGCTGGGGTTGTTAAGCCTGAACAAAAGGAGGTTTAAGGGGACCTTATCATGCTTTGTAACTACCTGAAAAGAGGTTGTAGCCAGGGGTTGGTCTCTTTTCCCCAGTCAGAAGAAATAGGACAAGAGGAAATGGCTTCAAGTTTGCTGGGAATGAGTGTGTGAGGATTGGATATTGGTAAAAATTTCTTCACTGAAAGAGTTGTCAAGCATTGGAACAGGCTGCATAGGAAAGTGGTTGAGTCAGCATCCCTGGAGGTATTAACAGGCATGCTGACTGGGGCTTAAGGACATGGTTTAGTGGTGGATTTGGCAGTGTTAGGTTCATGGTTAAATTCAGTGATCTTAAAGTTTATTTCCAAACTAAATGTTTCTACAATTTTATGATTCTAGGGTGCTCATCTATCCAGTTGTCTCTTTCTGTATCTCTCAAATCAATTTGTTATCGTTCACTAATAACTACTTTCACTCATGTACTTATAATATAGAAAATTCAAGGAGTTTGTTTCCTTTCATAAGCTGGAGAGCCTCTGGCCTTATTTCTGCAAATATAGGTTTTGGAATGCAGCGCTTATCTAAGAAATCTTGTAGAAATTGCTCCTTTGCTAATTAACACAAGTCAGGACAAATAGGAAAATACTAATAGACTGCGTGCAAAGCTTTTGCACTATGACAATTATGCTAATGTTCTATGATGCTTTTTCTTATTTTCTTTTTAATTGTAGAGACACAGAACATAATCCTGTGAACATACAAAATTGATGGCATTTATTATCAAACTGAACACCAGGCAATTTCCTTTCTAAGTCCTTACATTTTATGCTGCCAGTATTTTTTTGTTTTATTTTGCTTTTTAAACAGCTGTCTCTAAAGACTCACAGGCATGAGCAGCTCTAGAAAAGATCTTCTCTTCCAATACTTGGCTCTGTAATTGAGAAGATGCAGCCAGCATCCTCTCCCTACAGACATTCACTAAGGCAAATGGGAAGACTCCTGTGAGTCATGGTACAACACAGGCTAAATCAGCCATTCTTCCTGCACTTCTTTCATAAATTTCACGATCAGGAGTGTAGCTGCCATATGCACAGCATGTGAATCGCACACAGATTTGTATCATGTATACCTACAATGGGCAAAAACACAAACTCACCACAACAGTCTATGCATTAAATCTGCAAAATTTTGCAATGTATGTGCACAATGCTATATATAAACACAATGCCTAAAAATCAGTTCTCAGAAGTGGAAACTCATGGAAGAGTAATGATCATATAACAGAATAAACTTCCATCAAAACTGTTAATTGGTAAGCAATGCCGTCATATTTTCACCCTCTGTGTTAGTATTTCAGGGCTCTGTTCCCCTCTCTCCATTTGTGTGTTTTCACATCTGTAATTCTTGGGGTTTATTTCCATTGCAGAGGTACATTTGGCTGCTGCTCAGCTGCATTGCCAGTGTTGTTTGCACTCATCCAACAGAACCTGGGACAAAGATGGTAAAATACCGACTCTCAGCAGGCCATTCTGGGGTATAGGCAGACCTCCTCAGATGGTTGATTAATGTGTTAGTAGGAAACTTTTCCCTGCAATTCTCTGCCCATACCTTGAATGGCTGTCTAATTCCAAGAAGATTATTGGGAGTATGAACTAGTGGTTACAATACCAAAAATTCAACAGCCTAACATGAGTGTGGATATCATACCTAAGTTTGTCTTTAAAATGTGCTTAGCATGACATTTAAATTGCATGTGGCTGTGCAGACAGGTAACTGCCTCACTTGCCCTTAAACTAGTTTTTACATTAAAACACTAGGAAATTTTGCTGGGGCAGTACAGGATTGCACCCAGCCTGCTCTGCCAGCAAGTACACTGGCCACAACAAACTCAAAATGTCTGTGGACATGCCTACACTTCCAGACCACAAAATACCTTCATGGCAAGCTTTCCTTTCATGTGTTAAGCTAAAATGCCAAGAAAGTTGCTGGCATAGCTGAAATACAGCACTGCTGTGATTGGTCTGTGTTCTGCACCATCAGTTCTGATGCAATGAACAGTAACGTCCAAAAGAAGCCTTTTAATACCTGAGAGCTATAACATTTTACAAGGCTGCAGACACATTTACTTTAACTTGTCTATCAAAGCACGTATTCCCACAAAGGCTTAAGTGCAAACCCTTCTCTCCTTTAGGTGGTCATGATATAGATGAGTAGCCTTTTTAAAACCAGTCCGCAAGTGAATCTAGAAGCTTCATTTTTTTTTTTTTTTTTTTTTTTTTTTTCCAAATCAGACAACATTATAGCACACTAGTTTAAAATAACAAAAAAGCCTACATGCTTACCTAAGGTTCGTAATCTTATACTTCAATACAGCCTATGTTATATAAGCTTTGAGTTATGGCAGTATAAATGATTCAGTTTGAATTTCTGCAGAAAATATTGCAGGCTATTGTTTGCTCACTTCAAGGTTTTCAAAAAGGCCAATCCCACCCAGCAGAGACCACTTTTTATATGCAGTGATGGCTATTAGCACTGGGCTAAGACACAAAGTCCTTCTTTTGTCTCAAAGTGGTGTTCCATTAAGAAATCCAACAGGCCCCCTTGACTGAAGCAGAGCTGCTGTAGCATTTACCACTGACAGCTCTTGTCCTTGCAGCAGAGCATACAGAACTACCTTTTCTCTCTCTCCATCCTTCATTTCCAGAAATGCTGCTGGCAACATAGCTACACACCTACTCTCAGAACTGACAATCATTTTCTAATGTTCATACAGAAAGCTATTACAGCACCAATCATATTTGTATATGATCTTTCTCCTAGTAACATTATAGTGACTTATACTATTTTGAAAGCAATAGCCTTCTGCCATTTAGCCAGAATGTCTTTTCTATTTATTATGCCTAGAATAGCAAATAATCACAACTTCTGTGCTCCTCAGACCAAAGGTTCCTAATCAATGCATAAAATACCTTCTGCAACAGATTATAGATTATACATTTTGAAATCATTACTTAGAAATTTACTTTATATTATGTATATCTTTAGGCTAGGATTGCTTTTATCTTTGCTGTATTAAAATATGTGCAAAAGCTAATATTTACTATTGTAAAAAAACATTCAGAAGATGAGAAGGTTTAAACCACTTTTGTTACTAAATTGCTGGAATAATCATAATGCATTAGAACTTTCAATAACAACTCAACTTGACTTAAAGACTGTGTACCTAAGAACCTATGGTCTAATTTTCAAAAACTGAAAGAATTACCTCAGTGCAAAAGGTTCACTGTAACCGAAGAACAAATCAGGAACCCAAACCTCCTCTTATGTGCCTAATTTTAAAACAACCCTCCAGCCTAGCATACTTATCATCGAAATTGCCATCAACATATGGCAGTAAACAAATCTCACCAGAATGAAAAATAGAAAATGTGCCCTTTCACAACTGGCATAAACAGCTCACATAAGAGAGCCATCAAACCCATGGATCCTGTGCATGCGCACATGGAAGGCACCAACACTGATATAAACTATGTAGGGCAAAGTGAAGAGACCTTCCTTTACCAGTAGAATTCATATATGAAACAGTAAAAGACAAGACATGCACTTAGTGGAAGAACAGTTTTCACAAAACATTTTTTATATTTCTGATCACTCAACCTCTTTCTCAACAGAGACATACAAAATACTTTGAAAAGATAAGCTTTGGGACTAAAACTTATAGCTTTGACAGATACTCAAGTCATGGGCCTAACAATGACACATTATTATTTCACTCATATTCTCTCCCTAGATAACTTCTCCATGTTCCACAGGTAATAATTATCTGTCTCTTTTCATCCCACGGAGCTAACAACTTGAATACCTGCAGCCTTGCTAGCAGCTTCTGCTGTCCCACAGTAAAAAAAACCAAAAACTTTCCATTGTTTCTCAAACTGTATATTAAAGTAACATAATTAAATTAAACAGAGCAACTATTTTCAACACGTAGTGTTTTAATTCAGTTTTGAAAAGATAGTTTTGTATCCAGGAACCGGCTTATTTTTCCAACATCTCTTGCTTATAAAACTCGAATGTGTGCGCAGTCGTGTACCTATCCAACATCACGTATCTATCCAGCCATATATAATGAAGACTTATAAACATATATTTACACATTAAAATGTACATGTCTACATGCATATTTATGTATTTTTAATATATATATATATGTGTAAAAGGTCTTAATATAGCTTCATAAAAACCTTGTTTTATTAAATCATTAAAATATTTTCAAAGCTTACATTATCACATCTTGGAAACACATACTGGCTTAAATAGGCAAGAAAAGATAAAAATCATAAAAAAATTAGAACTGTAAATAAAAATGGCCTGATCTCATTTTATTGGGCTTATGTGGCCAGGTTTTGGTAGTAGGGAGGCTACAGCAGTGGCTTCTTTGAGTAACTGCTGGAAGCTTCCTCCATGTCCAGCAGAGCCAATGCCAGCTGGCTCCAGGATGGACCCACTGCTGGCCAAGGCTAGTCCAGTCAGGAGTGATGGCAACGCCTCTGTGATAACACATTTAAGAAGGTAACAATAAAGTTATTGAGCAGTTGTAATTGCGGTCAGAAAAGAGCAGAATGAGAATATGTGAGATGAACAACAATGCAGACACCAAGGTCAGTAGAGGAGGAGGGAGATGAGGTGCTCCAGGCACCGTAGCTGGGATTCCTCTGCAGCCCATGGTGAAGCAGCTGTGCCCCTGCAGCCCATGGAGGACCCTGGTGATGCAGAGATCCACCACAGCCTGTGGAGAAGACCCATGCCTGAGCAAGTGGATGCTCAACAGGATCTGTGTGGGATCCTGTGCTGTGACTCCGTAGGAAGCCTGCACTGGAGCAGGCTCCTATCAGGGACCTGCAGACAGGGGGAGAGAAGAGTCCACACTACAGAGAGTTTTCTGGTAAGATTTGTGACCTTGTGGGGGATCCATGCTGGAGCAATGTGTCCTTGAAGGACTGCACCCCATAAAAATGTACCCACTCTGGAGCAATTCATGAAGAACTGTAGCCTTTGGGAATGACTCACATTGGAGAATTTTGTGGAGAACTGTCACCCATGGGATGGACTCATGCTGGAGCAGGGAAAGAACTCCTCTCTCTGAGCAGCAGCAGAAATAACTTGTGATGAACAGACTATAGCCTCCATTTCCCATCTCCCTGTACTGATGAAGGAGGACAGTATAGCCCAAGAAGGAGGAGGGGGAGGGGAAGGTGTTTTCAAGATTTTTTTTTACTTCTAATTATCCTGCTCTGATTTTCACTGGCAATAAACTCAATTAATTTCCCCAAGCTGAGTCTGCTTTGTCTGTGACAGTAACTGATGACTGATCTTTCCTTGTCTTTGTAGCAACCCATGAGCCTTTTCTCACGTTTTCTCTCCCCTGTCCAGTTGTGGAGGAGAGTGATAGAGTGGCTTTGCTGCCTACCTGGCCTCCAGACAGGGTCAAACACAGCTCACTTATGCATTCCCCTGACTCTGGGGTAGGGCACCACACCCTTAAAATATTCTTAATACAGATTTGTCTTGCCTATTTTAAGCCTCCAGAGAGAGAGATGCCCTAGAGTTTTTCCAAGTATTAACTGTCACATAAAGAGTTTTCTTGTCCCAGATTCCCAGTGTTATGGAGCATGCTGATTATTTTTGTTCTATTTGTTATCATTTGGGAAACAGAACCATCGTTGCTCATGCTAATCTTTCCTACGTTAGAAGACAAACTTTTTTTGCAATAATGACATATATATCTTTCAACCTTTCTACTCAGTACTAAGAAATGTTCTTTTGTCCTTCTAATATCTGGTGCTGATTATTGTTTTTCTCCTCTGGAGGCCATCCAATTCATCTGTTTCTTTCTTTAAGCCTAATGCCCAAGACCAGGCAAAATGCTTCTGTGATATCCCACTTACTGAAAAAAAAAGCTCAGTAGCAACTCCCATGTGTTGCAAATGACATTCCTGTCTGCATGTCCCAGGGCTATTTGCTCTTTTTTATGCAAAAGAATCACATCATTAATTAATTTCAATTTGTGTTTTATCTAACACCCAGATATATTTATACACTACTGCTGCCTACACATTGATTTCATATTTTGTACATAAACATTTGATTCCTCATTCCTAAATTTTAGTAGTTAGCATTTATCTTTAATGATCTTCATCTTACTGACTGAAAAACATTCCTCCAGTTTATCACTCATTTTGATCTGAGACTAAGTACTCTTAGCATCTCCATGCCATCCACAAAATAATAAAATTTCTTTCTATTGTAAACAAAGGATCTTTTTACCATTCTCTAGTTGCATCTTATTATACTTGTGGATCAAATGGAATATACAGTTCTCTAGGTTTAATGAACTTTGTGATCACTGTTGAGTTCATGGAACATACAGTTTCTAAATATGGTGCATATATTCAATCTCCTATCAAAAGTGTTCATACAGCACTGAAAAGAAGACTGATATAAAAAACTTTAAAAGCAAAAATAATTCAGCATAAAAAGAAAAAGTTTGTAAAGAAGACAGAAAAAATAGAAAGCATAGATTATGACAAAGAAAAGAAACTGCTGTGTCTTTGTATAACATGGAAACACACTGCAAATCAAAAACTGACAAATACCTGACAAAGACAAAAATCCATAGAAAAAAGTACCAAAAGGAAACAAACAGCACCTGTATATAGGAAATTCTACAAATCTTTCACCAAATTCACAATTAGAGATCAATACAACCTTCAAAGTAGATTCTGAGAAAACTTTGCACTGTCTTCAGATTTTCAAATAAATACTTAAATACATAGACATGAACTCAGCACAACATTAAAAAAAAAATCTACTGAGCTATTTTCATATTAAAGAAAAATACATTTTAAAAAGAAAAAAAGTGTAAATCATAATTTTGCACAGCCCTGAGTTTCTTTCATACTGGTACAGCTTCAGACAGAGGAGGAATAGAAGAGGAGATAGGGACAGAAGGAGATAATTCATGAAAGACAACTGTCAACTACATCGTCTCCAAGAAAGGGAATGTTGATCTCAGAAGATCAGCAGGAAAAGGTGAGGTGTAACAACGGGACAAAGAAATTTAACTGAATAAAAGGATATGTTAAAAGATTTTTGAACTGCAGAGAGCGAGATGAAGATAAGTAGAACAAATAAAAAAAGAATGCATATAAATATCCCAAAATGCTGTCTTCCCAGTGAGTGCAGTATACTGCAATAAACATTCCTACACTCTAAATCTTATGCAACACTTACAGTAAATGATAGTATTTTTGGCTCAAATCTCCCAAAACTCTATTTAAATATGATTTATTTATTTTTACTAAATCTCTACAAGGTAACTATAGTTTGTATCACATTATAAATGGATTGACAGATAGTGTGCCTTGTCCAGTCTCACACAATAACTATGACAGGATGAAACTATTTCAAATCCCAACTCTCTTCATCATCTATAATATCATCCTTCTTCTACATTTTCCAAGTATTTTCTGAAGACTGGCACTAACATCAACACCTACAGCAGAATATTCTGTTTTCATGATGTGCCCTCAACTGTGCCACTAGGTATACAGTCATACAATCTACTTCTTTTGAAATAAAAGACACTGAAAAAATGCATTTATAAGTTGGTAACTGAAGCTTGGCAGTATCGAAAATAGATGCAAATGCATCCTGCCAGTTTTACTATGCATAAGCCAAATGGAAACCAAACCCCCCAGCTCATATTCAAGGCAAAACATAAGTCAACTCAATCAACAGTAGAAATAATTGCTTAAGAACATTTCATAGACACTGATCTTTGGCAGTCACCTTCAAACCCTTCCTCTCATAGCAAACCTGTTTACTTGCTAAATCGAAGAGGAGAATTCAAAGGTTTCTACGTTAAGCATTTCAAAATGACTGTAAGTGATGCATTCTGTAACCACTGAATGAAACAGTACTGGAATTGACAATTCAAGCATTTCACAAGTTAAGTCAAAAATTGTTCCAACATGGGGAGCCAAAAAGCAGTTAATACATAGAAATATACGAATACAAGAAAACCTATCAGTATGAACAAGCAGCAAGCAAACTAACAAACAGTTTTCTAGGAAACTCAGGTCTTGAATTTGATGGATCATTGATTCTTTATATTTCTCCATAACTCAGCACATACTAATAAATGAGCAGTAAAGCGTCATATATTACTATTAGAACTGGATAGTGGCACAATAGGCTGACACATGTTTACACCTACACAAGCACATGGATTTTTCCACCACGCACTGAGCAGGGTGCAGTGATCAGCTGTTGCTTGGAAAGGAGCTGATACTGCAGTGCAGTGCAGCAACTGAAAGCTGCCACTGTCATGTTTTGAAGCTGTTACTTCTGAGGGTAAGGATGGATTGAGATATGCTACTGCTCTCTCAAACTCAGTCTGGGATTCTGACAAATTTTCCTACCTCTCTCGAATTGAAAAATAAATAAATAATAATTTTAAAAAATTGTGCAGCGTCTAAGAGGCAAAATATCATTTCTCTCTGTCTGCTGAGAGAATAACAGAGTACTTTCAGAAGAATGTTTCTTCATATTCATTTACACTTTGAAACAGACCGAGGAAAGCACTGTTATTGCTCAGTGCAGAACTAAAACTAACTTAACAAGTGATTTCCAGTTTTGAGAATCTCTCAGATTTCAGTATTATTCTCATTTTGAAACAAAACTTCAAACCACAGCTTCCTCTTCACAAGCAAGTTGTAGGAGCTACATAAGCATTGGAAAACTGGAGAAAAGAGCATGGTTCAAAGAAAATAATCACTTTGACTTGAAAAATCAATTTCAAGTTACCAGTTTTGGTAACTTGACATAGTTTTTACATGCCAGTTTCTTCTTTGCACAAGGCTACAATCAATTATATATTTTAGGACAGTTCTACTGTCTACTTGTCCCTTGAGATTCAATAATGTGAGTCACACCAAGAGTCTTAGGGGTTAATGACAATAATTCTTCCTGATACAGGACAACTATTTCAGTATACTATATTTAGGGAAAATAAAAATGCTATTTCAAGAACTCCTCAAAAAGTCATATATTGTCTCTTACTCCCTAAAAGTCTGACTCCAACTCATGACATTTTTTCTTTATAGAAGACAAAATTATTCTAAGAGAAGGGTTAGTCTACCTCACGACTTTTTAGCTCTGCTCATCTTGTCTACCACTATGTACGTACAATAACTTAAGGTTGAAAAACCAAATTTTAGTGCACTCTAATATGCACATATGTGGCTTCTCCACAAGAGACTCCACTCACCCACTGATCACCATTAAGTTCAGAGAAATGCCACTCATCTCCTCTTGCTGACCTCTTTGCCATCCTGTATTAGGGCTATTAAATAGAACTATCATATGATTAAACAATAAAGAAAAAAGCATGTGAATCTTCCATAAAGATGGAAGCTTATGTGGCATGAAGAGACAAGCAAGCTATGCTCTGCTGCATCTGAAGCTACAGCTTTTATCTAATGCTCTTTTCATTTCCACACATCTGGAAACAGCATAAGAACTTCTGATTGCCAGTGCTATTGCAAATTCCCTACACGCAGTACACACATCAAATTCTGATTCAGTGACAACAGCCTGCACCTCAGCCATCCCCAAGTTCTCATTCCCTTCATTGCTTCAGCAGCAGTGAATTGCTATCCACCCTCTTTCATCCTGTACCTGTACCACTGACCTCAGTTCCTCCCTTTTGCATACCAAAATCCATGTCCTCTCAGCCACCCATGCATTGCTGCTCTCACTCGCCACGCACCTTTCAGAAGGATTTCAGTATTCCTTGCAGTTCCCATCTTCTATTTCATGTTTCTTGGGCTGCAAATAGTGCTTATAGGCAGCTCGTACACTCATGTCCAGCAGAAAATAAGCTGCTGCCATAAATTAAGACTACTCAGCTAATTCCAGTGTAAAGAGCTCATATTTGGAGGGAATGGTGAGACAGATCATGACACCTGGAAAAAATAATCGAAGATATCCTGGAAATATAAACCTGACTCTCTGAAGGAGTGGGACAGATGTTTTGCTTGAAGATGTAGATTTATCCTCACTGAAATCAATGTGGCTGACTCTATACAAAACTGCTTTTAAAATAAATAGTAGCCCAGTAACAATTTCTGTCATTCCTAGTAAAGTCCCACAAACTGTGCTCTGAGTTGAAAGCTGCCAGAAGGCAGCAGTCTGAACAAGGAAACACATGAAAATAAACCCAAGCAGGTCCCGAACTGAAGAGGTGGGATTTTCCATCATGAACATCACAGCTCACCGAGCAAAAACCTCGGGACAGTGATTGTACAGCACTACTCACTGTGGGCTAGAAAAAGCCATCAACCATCAACCTGGAACCCCAAAAGGAGCCTGAAAGGGTGAGCACAGGACCAGAGACAAGACACTAGGGTGCCTTTTTTCTAAAACCATCTTAATAAAGGTTTTAAGGCTGTTATTAATGAGTAGGTTTTTTTGGTTCTCACCTCTGCAAGCTCATTAGAAGACTAAAATAAAACAAGAAAGGTTCTAGCTCTTTCAAGGGCTTGACACTCATCAATTTTAACTTTTGATTTCCTGCAACACTCTAAGTCTGATATCACAAATATCAATTGCTTGATACTCCATAGATTCATATTTTTTGTCATATAAGCATGCCAGGGATGAAAGGACTAAATCATGTAGCATTACACTCCTTCTCACATAGCTATACATGACCATGAGAGGTGGCAGGCAATGGATAATTGGGTCCATAGTAACTACCAAGTCCAAATGAGGACATTTCCATGTTTTAAACCAGCAGGCAGGCTGAATCTAGACTTTATCAGTATATATGCCTCTCCTGCAAACTATAAAGCACATGAGCAAGCTTATAAGGCAAAATGCTACTGAGTCTGTTGACTCTAGGTTGCAGAACTTCAGAATACTGCAAAGATATAAGACATCTGATGGACTTGGATTCATCCTTCAGCAAGATGAAAGTGGAAGCAAGTTTAGGTGCATAAACCCCTACTAGGAAAATTATGGGAAACTAGGACAGTACTTGTGCTTTTGTATTGCCATACCACATACTGAAAATTCCACTGAAAATGAGGTGTCTCTTCTGCCATACAAACTCCAGGGAAGGAAGAAGCAATTTCACCTTCTACAGTGCAAATGATTTCCTTGTTCACATAACGCTATTTTTTTTTTT
>VZTJ01006421.1:1216-41441 GCA_013397795.1 Orthonyx spaldingii | reverse complement strand
TTTTTTTTTTTTTTTTTGCTATTCATTCTGTTTGTTAGGTCCTCAAAATTTTCACATTCACATAGTTCTGTTCAGGAAAATTTAGGGATTTTTCATATATCATTATGATAAGACTTAGTCCTGCAGTAGTTTAATGCATATTCATTTAAGTTTTGTATGGATATTACTGCACTCCTGGAATAGAATGTACTGTAATTAATCCTTTGTAGTTAAGTTTCCAGTTTTTCACAAGCATAACTGCTATGAGAAAAAAAATCAATAATAACAAAAATACAGTAAAATCAATATAGATTTTAAAATAAAAATACAGGATATCCTAAAAGAGGACAACACCACATTCTTTTGCTGAAATCCTTATAATGTTCTTCTCCGTGGGGGAGCGGGTTGCGCAATAAAGCATTTTCAATTCTTCAATTCTATGCCTGTTTTTTTACTTTGAATAAATAATAATGTACAGTCCTTTGTATTCATAAGGAGTTTGAAACAAAGGGAGGGATGGCTTAAAACAGGTGGGACAGGCTTAATGCACCTAGATCAAATTGCTATTCCTACCAAGCAAAAGAATAGAAACTTCTCCAGCACAAAGTATGTTGAAACAGGCCAAAATTAACCAAAAATCCTTTTTACATTTGCCAGTCTTGATTTGATAAAAATACAAAATTTTTAAGGCTAGTTATTTTTATAAAACCACGGCAATGAAAATGTAAAATGAAAACATTTAACTGTTAATAAACACAGTAACTCTAAATTGGATGAATGGAAGTAAGCCTTAGTTTGCTTAATTATAGCTAAAAGAGCTATTGGTAATTTTCAGTTATGTTATAATTTCTTATAAGAAAATATTTTTAAGGATCAAATATAAAAACCTAGATCTTCACATGTGTTACAACAGGACTTGCATAACACTCACTCTGAAAACACACTGAAATAAGAGATACTCCTGTTTAAATAAATGCTATTACACTTCGTAGAACTTTACTTTTCTCATTTACTAAATTTACATAATTCTACACTACCACATGTGGGTGGAGTAGGAGTTCAAAACAAATGAGTCAATATTTTTCTTCAGGAAAAATACCATTAGCAGAGCATTCATGAGCAATCATATAATCACAGGCAAGTGTCCCAGACCCATAATATATGACGACAAATACTCTTCAAAGAAATATCTCAGACAGAGAAAAAGCTCTCAGTATGGAAAAGCCAAGATGTTATTCCAAGAACAATGAACTTAAGCTTGACAATTTTCCTGCATCCAGTTATAACACGGTCCCTCCTCGGCTGTAAAATGAGTTTATTAGCATTCCCACGCTGATAGTTTTTACATCTTTTGCCTAGTCATACTTGAAGCTTTTCAGTGCAAGAACATTCTCTTATGCTTTTAGCTAAGGTCTACCCCAGTGGGTTCCATTCTATTCTGTTGAAGAACAGATGCACTAAAAACACAAATTCCCATTGTAATACATTGTAAGAGTCCATACTCCAGAACTGACCAAGTTAAATGACCAAAGCTACTATTTATTTTTTCCCATTTCTTGTATGTAGGAATTTATGCATAACACCCATAGAAAAGACCAGTTTAAATAGATTATTTTATTCCATAAAAATTTACACAAACCCAATCCACTATAAAATTTCTAGCTCATGTTTTGCATGATAAATTTGGAGAACATCTTTCTGTCAAAATTATTGAGAACATTTTGTAGTAAATTGCCCTGCTGTCTGACAGAAAGCATGTATAACTGCAGCCAGAATGATTACTGAACTGAGTTCAATACAGAGTCAGCAGTGACTGCACAGTGAAGATATTTTACTACCACCTTTCAAACAACAAAGTATTTGTGCCAAACAAGAAACACTCTAAAATGGTCAAAGTCTGGATATGAACAGTCAAGTAAGAGCTTATTCCTGCAATGAAAACAGCAGATCCTTGTCAAATGTCACTTCTCTTTGTCATCCTTTACTTATCCCTTCTCCGTGCAAACCTTTGCAGACCTGTAGCCCAGAAAACACCACAGTGCTGCTGCTAGTAACAAGCCACACTGTCTTTGAAAACACCTTTGCATGGCCTTGGGACTGACACTTGTCAGACTTGCTTCGACTGGGCTTGTCTTGGTCTGCCTGGAGTTTTGCTTTAACTTTTCTTGGTGGAAACAGAAATTTTCTAAAGTTCAGGTGGCTACAGTCTGATTTGCATTTGGATAATGTTGTGGTATAATCATAATTTTTACAAACAGGAGTAACAAGACATTTTCTGAAGACAGAAATATTAGTCCTAGTGTAATAGTGTAATACAGAGAAACAGAGGCATGATATGATAACAGAGGCCTCAATAGTGGGAACACAGAATGCAGTGTAGTGAGATGAAAGCATGAGAATAAGAAAGTGGATCCTTTAGGGCTGCAGTAAGAAAAAATAAACACAGACAGTAAGAAAAAATAAAAATAGTGAGTTAAAGGAATGCAGAACTGGAAACTGGGCAAAACCAGATGCTGGTGCAACAAAGAATATTCAGAACAGTACCCACCAGTGTGCTAAAACACTCTACTAGATTATAATGTGAATTTGCAGACTGAAGAGTTAAACTAAGATACGACACAGAACATGCAATAATAGTCTCAAGTGAGCACTAGAGTGAGGAAGAAGAAACCAACAATATTGATATCACAGTCCTTCTGGCAGAGGACAAAGGAAACCCCAGCACAGACATGATACTCTTCCAGCAAAGTACTCATGATAGTGGTGGCTCATCAACAGGCTTAGGATACAGAAAAGCATGGGAAGAATGAATGTAACAGCATTGAAATTAGTAGATAATATGAAGTCTGTGTATAATAAGTGATTTTTTCCCCTTTACTAGTATTCTTTCCCTTATTTTCTTTTCTCTTTTTTCTGTAATAAATAGATCTGGACTAAAGAAGTCTTTGATTAGACTGATAAGATTTAAAATACACTAAATTCTTTATGTTTCACATAATATTTGTTATTCTGGGCAATAGCAAGACAAGGAGTACAACACCTTCCCAAACTGATTTTCTGACCTTGTTCACATGACTGAAAGTCTCCCCTTTTTCACCTATGCCTGTCATTGTGCTTCTCAGTTTCAAGGTCCTGACCTCTAAATTACTCCAAAAATAACAAACTCAGATTTAGAAGCCAGATGACCCCAAATAATTGACCAGAGTACCCAACTAGTTAAATTCAGGTTATTCTGGTTTCCTTTATTCCTGATATAGTGACATACTAGTTCTACTGAACTCAAAGCAAATTATTCACTGACCCTTTCAGTGTAGACTCAGTCTCTTTCTTGTCAAACCTAATGTTCATGAATATATAATGGTTATACTTTTTTTTAGACAACAGATAATCTCTCTTTCTTCCAAACAATCCAGTTCCTTGTTTGTACACTGACCTCATGTTAGAAGCCATAAAACTTGACACGGAACATCAGTCAGAGTCCTTCAGGAACAGACATGTTTGCCACCCACTGTTGTGAATCATAACGTCACGATTATAAAGAAGTGCTGAAATGTGGCATGTCTCTTTACAGCAGGGAAAGTAGAATATTTTCACTAGCCTCTCGCACTATTTTTATTAGAAGTTAGCTTTGACAAATTTCAATGCAAAAGGATGTCCTTATTACTGTAAAATCACAATTTTAACTTGTTACACCTCTGCTTAAATTTCAACTTCTGACCTACTATTCATATCACTGTCCTTTTGCTAGACTCATGTCGAAAGCTGTAACTATTGTCTCAGGATTAAAAGAAAAAAAAAAGATTTGTTTAAAAGTAAAAATTAAGTATGATCACAACACATGACAATCAGGAAGAGATAAGATTATTATGAAACAAATTACCTATAAACTTTGCTCTGTATTTTCATATTGCTTGAAGAAAAGATGTTGAAACATAGCTGCATGATTTTCAGGGATACTCTCACAACTCCAAGACAAATCACCCAAGCCAAAACTATGAGTCTGCACAGCCTTCAAAAAGTTGATAATTGACTTCAATGTCTCTTTCTGGATATAAGTATTCAGATACAAGTACTTTTATATGCTGCAGACTAGTGAATATAATTTTTGCTGTTTCTAGTAGTGTCACAGGCTCTTTCCTAAACTGAGAACACCAGTCTCAGGGCTGGCCTGGGCTCACCTTGGCTGGAGCTGGGTTGGGCTGGTTTCAGCTTCACCTTGGGGCCAAGTTCCTGGTGCCTCCCCTGCCTGAGACTGAGCTGTGTCAGTGCCTCTGTGGGAAGGGTCTGGAAATAAAGTTTCTTAGTTGCTGTCTAAGAAACAGGAGTTCACGGGAAGGCTGAGCATAGGGAGGGGGCTTTGGGGCCATGCTCACGTTCTGTTGGGAGCTAGACAGCAGCAGCGTGGGAAGGACATTGACATAAGCAGGATCAGACTCAACTCCTGTGAAGGAAGGACCAACATCAACATCGAAATCTTCCCAGCAAAGTGGAGTGTCCCGAAGTCTTCCAATGATCCCTCCCACCACCCCTCTGCCTAAGGTGACAGGATCACCACAGAGGAATGCTGGAAAGGTGAGCACAGCACCTGAGAAAAAGGCCAAAATTTGCAACATTTCCTGTGTAACAATTTTAAAGAGTATTTTGATTAAAAATGCTTTGCTGTATTAATTTAGACTCATATTTTTGAACCTTCTTGTTGTCTTTTTGATTAGGCTGCTAAGATTTAAATAGACCAGTAGTAAATTCTTGGGTCCATGTTAAAGTATGTTTCCTTTTGTCCAGAATATAATTTTGACTGTAAGATGTCATCATTTATTTTTGGTACAACAGGAAAAAAAACTCAGATGAAATAATTAACACTTACAATTAACTATCCCACTTCTGATCAGCCTTCCCCTCATCTGGCTCAAAACCCAGAGCCTCTCTCTGGTGGTGAGTGTTCACCCCTCTGCCTTATGTCGATCAGAGGTTTTGGCACCACACACCCAAAAACTCACTTCCTCCCCTCGGGGGTGTGAACCCTGCCACAGCAAAGCACCCCAGCTCCTCCACAAACAGCGAGTGCTTTGAGTGCTTTGAGTCACTAACATTACCATTCCAGCGTCCCACAGTAGGAAATAGTAATTAAAAAACCCTGCTGGGTTAAGGTACTGCCTAGATAGTAATAAAAAGGAAACCCTAAGTCAGAATGACATCAGCAGTAGTAACAAACTTCTCCAAGACCTCACATAGGGAGTATAAAATGTAACAAATTGAGTTGGGAAAGCTTTTAATTACTCTATGCTCTCAGCAAAGCAGGTGAGCACAGAAACACTTTTCATTTAACCTTCATGGAGTAATGTTCTGTAGTTGACAGTGAGAGGGAAGGAATGACCAAGAATTCTCATATTTCTGGTGAAACTACAGAGATCTTACATCCACAATAAAGTACTAGATACAGTCATGTCCCTAAACACCAGGATCTAGCATGCAGAATCTACTGTGACACATTGATCACATCTGTACAGAACTACCACGTGTAACTAATTCTAATTTAGAATGTATAAATGAAAAGTGACAGAAAAACCTGTGGATGTTTAGCCTGTATATGCTAAAGATATGAGTACACATAAATAATTAAAATCTAGCCTTGCTGTTAGACACCTGTTTCTTAAAGCATATTAAAAATTAAAGGAATACTATGGATGACAGAAGGAAATTACATGCTTGCATAAGAGCACTATGACAGTAACAGGAAAGCAAAAGAGCTTTCAATTCCAATGGGCTGCACTTAGTTTAGCCAAAAATTGTGGGTTTTTTTAATTTAGTGAAGTATACTTATTTTCCTGTGGGCTGCTTTTTCATAACTTTAAATATTGACCCTCTGGACTAGCTAATTGGCTACCTATCTCTCATTCAAGCAGTTATGAAAGTTTCTATCACAATACTTTTATTTTCATGCTGTGGAAAATATGTATTGTATTTGTTTTAACAGAGTAATATTACTATTCAATATCATAAACCCTGGAATGTAAATATTCAGATTTCTATTAACTGAAATGACTAATCAATAGGAAAATACACAATGATACAAATTCTATATGCATCCCACCTACCCACAGATATGAATTCTCCAAACTCTCATCAGAACTAATCCCTGGACAACCTCTGTGTTTATGCAACGATTGATATATTGCATATGGTCACCGAACGATCAGGGACAGAAGTTGATTTTAGTCTCTTCTAAAGACTGCTTGAATCACTTGTGTGAGATCTAGTGACCTTTATGCACTTTCTTTGTTTCAAAAATCCCTCAATCCCTGATTCCACTGAGGTTTAGTTTTGACAGGCACAAGGGGTGCCTTTAGGGGTTTAGTCACTCCTTCACAGGCTGAGAAGTGTGAACAGCAAGCTGGTCTAAGCTTGTGTGCAGAGAGACAGAAACCCTTGCTCCAGGGGCTACTCAAAGGTCTGCCCAGATAAGTACTCCAGCAGACACATTTTAAAAACAAAGAGAGGTCCCTGACATACAGCCTAGGCCTGCTATTCTTTTGGTCATCTCTGCTGAGGGTTGATCAATTTACACATCCACTTAGTCACTTTTATCAACAAGTGTATAGAAGTCCTAGTAAATCTATCTTGCATAAATCAGCTGACACCTTCTTTGTAGGTGCTAAAGCCTAAAGAGGGTCTTGTTCTTTCTTTTTCTGACCCATCTTGTTGTTCCCAGATCTTATTCAATTTGCCAGCACTGAAAATGTACCAGATATTCAGGGTAGGGTTAAATGTATGGATTAAGATGGCCAAATTCAGGCTTGTATCTTAAAACAGTTCCATAGACCTGCAGACCCCTACGTGTCAGTACTTAGCAGAATGGCAACCCCTACCAAAGAATAAAGAGTAAAGCTAAGAGCAAAGTTTCCATAAATGAGAACCCCAAACGTTATGCCTGAAATCCCTATTCCCTTTTGAGCTGTGAATGAGAGGAGGAGTACAGCGAGTTCAGCTAAGGCACTGTTCCTCAGATCTCCCTTACATGCACCTAACTCTGCATATTTCACCAAAATGTTTTAATTTCCACAGGAGTAAGGGAACATTTCACTTCTTCTACAGGCATTAAACAGCACTAGAAGAGAAGGTTGTAAAAGGTCTTCAAATACTTCATTTCAACGTAACTTTTACCATTGCTTTTTCCCTCTTGGATCTTCTTGCTCTATAAATAACTCCAGTTACTACAGAGAAATGCCAGTAGAATGTGTGAAACTTGCAGGTTTCAGTTTTGGAGAGAGAATGCAAAATAACAAAGAAAAAACAAAAATTAAAGGCAATAATTCCACTCCTGTGCACATCGGCAAAGATAGGTAGTGTAGCATTAGCACAGGATCTGCATATCTTCAAGCTTGAGATGACACACTGGTAAATGTTCATATACATTTCCTATCTTTAACTACAACAGAAGCTCAAGAATATTTATTTATTGAACCTAAATGTTCAAGTCCCTAAAAATGGCAATTCCCAGATTAAAAAAAAAACAAAAAACAAAAACAAAAAAAAACTAATACAAGCCTTAAATGAAGTATTTGTTACAGGTTTTTATCCAAAGTAAAAAGTGGTCCAATTTCTAAAAAAAAATAAATCTGCTGCCTCTTGTGTCTTTTGTGAAATGCAAAGAAGGTAAGAGCAGCAGAAATACATCCTTGAGACATCCTTCTAGACTTTTTTAGATCTTTGGCATAAGCACCAGACAAAGTTTGCAGTCAGGAAATGTCAGCAGTATCTGATTATCGCCTCCCACTGCCACATGTATTGTTACTTGTCTTTTTGCTGGGCCAAGTGGGAAATGCAAGTATTTATTTTTATCTAAAAAACCCAGGATATGCAATTTTTCTTTTTATTTCTATGCAATGGTTTAATGGCTTCTAAAAGGGAAATTTAACAGAGAGAGGCAGTTTACCATGATGGCCCACTGAATTTCTCTACTTATGAGCCCAAGAAAGAAATTAATGCAAAGAGTTTTCCATTTTTCATAGCATTGCTACAACCAGTCTTGTTTGCTTTACTAGACTCCATTTCTTTCAAAAAATTTCAGGAAACAACAAATTTCCCAATATCCAAATGGGAACAGAACCTTATAGTTATAACAGCTTCTTCTGAAATAGATATACTGCATAAAAACATCAGTGAAAATTATAAATCAAATCATATCTTTAGAGGGATCATCAGAGAGAATGTCACCGTGAAATTCTAACAGAGAATTTCCTAAAACTTTCAGTATTGTCTCTATTTTCCATTATTTCTTAGGATCTCCTTGGATAGTATGAACTGCCCTTCTACCAGAAATATAAAAAAATAACCAATTTATGTGCTTGTTATATGCCCTGTGTTAGCAAAGAACAGATATAATAAGTTACCGAATATCCTGACAGCCCTCAGGAATGTATTCTGACTTTATAAATGCATGTTTGATTTTGGCAATGTAATGCCTATGCAATTAAGATAAATGAGATAATCGTGCGCTAGGAACATATCACACTGAAACTTTAATTGTAGATATCTCACAGCCCAATAACAGGTTCCTACTCCAAAGGGAGCATACTTATAGATGTGTAAGAAGGTTCCCAAAAACTCAGTAGTCGTGCAGTCATGTGAACAGCAATATTGTAGCTCTTTATTGGTTTCACACTGTGAAAGCCACTAACTTTCAATTTTGTGATGTTATTCAGCACAATTTGATCAGCTGTTTTATGCCACTATGGATAAAACCAACAAAAGATATAAGAGAAGTAATAAAATAAGAATTTGTTAAAGTCAACTGCCTTGTCCCAGTATAGAGATGATAGGCTGAGAAAGAAGCAGTAAGTTAGATTCAGAATTGTCAGGCTATTAAAAGAAATTCATATTGTTCTGCTTACTAAAAGAAATTCATATGCCAATGAGAGTAAAAGAAAGAAAGAATTAAACAAGACAGCATGTTTTTCAGTAGTTGAAAAAATATATAGTTCCATAAAGAAAAAAAGTCAAAGAATAAATGCTACATCTAAATTATAGTCTCTACAGCTTTTTTTTACTTCTAGCTCCTTGAGTGTGATTCTGAGGACGTTCCATGCTGAAATAAGAATAATCCCATGGTGTACCCTATACATGCTTTCCATGTTTTGTAGTTTCTGCTATTGATCAATATTTTTAAATCTTTTTAATATAACTAACATTTTTGTATTGACTTTAGATATGCACTAAAACAAATACATATAAGACAATTTCCATCTTTTTTGACTGCATATTTACAAGTCTTTCAAAGATCTGGAAAACACATAGGGTAATGTTTTTTGATTTTGTTTACAATGTTGAAATGTTTCTTTATATAGATACTACTGATAAAACTACAATATTTAATTCCTACAGTTGTGGTCTAACATTATTAACTAACCAGTCTAAGAACTGAAAATGTCAGAGAGCAACTGTCTTTCCATAAACTACTCTAACATTCAACTAGCAAAAAGTGATTAGCAAGTGTCTGGTGTTTTGCTTAAAACAGTTTAATACAGTGTTCACCATCAAAACCTTCTAAAGATATATTGGGTACCTCACACTTTAAGATGCCTCTGAGATTCCCCTCAGACATTTACAGAAAGTAGCTCACATAAAACAGCTTTATATCTGAAGAGTCAATTTTTTTTGCAAAGAAACCATCATTATAAAATCATATGATACATATAATCAAAAGCAAATTTCAAATACCTAGGCTAAACTAAAATTAATGATGTTACACTGCTAATCATGTCATAGTTAATGCCAGAAAATTTGTATTAAAAATATGTACCTTTACAAGTCAATTTTTTTCCATCCAATCTACGCACATATACACTCAAACAAGCAAAATAATATTAACTCCCTGAATTTGTATTTCATGTGGAATATATTACATAAATAAATTTGCAAAAATAAAGTTTTATTGAGCAGTTTTAAAAACAAAACTAAACAAAAGCTTCCTTTCTATTGTACACAGATTATCCCCAAAAATTCAAAGGTAAGCAGAAACAATCTTGTCAAACCTAAAACAGACTACAGAAATAACAGATCAGATACAGAAACTTTACAAAAAATCCAGTTCATTTCCCTGTCATCCTACAACTGAGACCAAAACAATATATCAATTTTCTGTTCAAGGATCTTATTAAATAACAATTCCATATTCTGCTCATTGTCTTAATGTTAGATTAATCTTTGTAGATCTGCAACTTCTTTCAATTTGTCCAGGCACATATGATAGTTAACAAGATTATTTCAAATTTCTGCAACAGAAGTCATACAAGTCATTCAATACCAACCATTGATTACTGTGTATTCGTATACCATGCTGTATTTCTTGTCTCATCAGAATCCAACAATTTTCAGTACTGCATTATCAGAAAAGGAAAAAAAAAAAAAAAAAAAAAAAAAAAAAAAAGCAGTATGTCCCCAGGTGCCTTACAAGGAAATTTATGAAAAATGAGCCTCTAAAAGAATTTCAGTATTTCTAAACCATAGAAACAAACTGACAGAAGTTAAGTTTGCCAATGTTGATTTGACCTGCTGTTTTCCTCAGGAATTAATACTCCTTTCAGAGAGAAGCAGATATAGACACTTGGGCTACTCAAAAAGGTCATGTACTTATGTTATGACAGGCATTGATTACAGTATTTTGATAAGTCAGCTAATGAAATAGAACTAAAAACTAGCTTGCAGTGGAAGTCTGCCAAGGTTCTATTTAGAAAACCACATCCAGATATATCAAAAACTCTTTACAGATTAATGAAAACAAAACAAAAAAAAAAAAATTGGCAATATATTAATTATGTTCAAAACTAAATTTTCCAATTAATGGAAAGAACCGCACTTTGCTTCTCCACATATTCTCATTTTAGTTTTAAAAATAACTCCCTGTCTGAAAGGCAAATGGGAACTAGTAAAACATCCTTAAGAATAAAAAGGAGCATTCTTGGAAACTTCTACCAAGTGTAAACATACCAAGTACATGCCATCTAACAGAGTACTGCTCCTGTGTTTATAATCCAAATTATTTACATAGAAACACTAACCCAAGAAGAAATAAAGGCAGTATTCACTGGGACTACAGTCTAATCCCAAATTCAGTGTAAAGAAAATTTATTTCTCTGATTTGCTTCTGGAAATGAAGGTCCCAAGCACAATACATCATTTCATGCTCTGGAACCTTTTATGCCTTTTCCAGGATGGACTCTACTTTCAGTAGAGAGTAGATACATCTCTAAACCCCACAAAACACCATTATATCCTGCATGGATGTAATTTCTTGGTAGATATAGAGTCCACCAACTAATTTCACATTACTACTCTAGAGACCAAGGTCCTCTGTGCAGATTCAAAATTGTGAACATCTACAAATGTTGGCAAGGCATGCACCCTGACACACACCTACTAATTTAATTAAGGAATTTTTAATGATTCATATGCAATCCCATGTAACTCCATGAAAATATAACATATTTTGACAATATAACTGTCTCATAAAAACATTAAGTATCAGTTGTAAAGCAGACTGCATTGTACACGACTTATGGTATCCTTTAAATTTTGAGGGCCACAGAAATAAAAGTCTAATATAAAAAGCTTTGCTAAATCAATCTCAAAAAATGGCATAGTCTTCCCCTTGTTCTTCTTCAACTCCATTCTTATGCATTAATACCCACTTCACTTCTTTGTTCAGCCCTCCACTTAATACATACTTAGCTCTATGGCCAGCACATACACTGCTCTCTGGGAGCACCTTCAGAGGCAACCAAAGAGTCAGTCTCCCACAGTTCCTACTGCATAGCTGCAGTGCATCTGCAGGAGATTGCCCATCTCCAAGGTTCATCCTCGTTTCCGACTAACACACCCCTAAAGCCCTGGAGAGAACACCACACAGTATCCTCTCCACTACAGCACATGAAACTAATGGTTTTTGTTCTGTACAAACAAGCTGCACTGATCCAGCACAAATATGAATGGAAGCGTGGCAGAACCTCCTAGACAATCAAAGAACATGAGCAAACACAGCCAGGAAAGCCAATCCTGCACCAGGCTTCCTACAGGCAATGTTTTCAGATAGAGAACCAGGATTAGCATAGGTGTACAGGATAGGGAAAGCACCCAAACAAGAAATTAAAGAAGCTCCTTAGATTGCCAGTAACTAAAATTGTCAAATTTTAGCAGCAGTGGGAAAGGAGTGGAAGCATTTAGTTGGAAGGTTCTTGAAAAATATTAGTTTTGTTAACTGTAAAAAAGGGTAGGTATCTTCTCAGGACAGGATGGGCTGAACAGTTTCTTTTCAAAGCAAATCTTCAGCTATCAAAGGCTCAGTCTCTGGACACCCAGTAAGAGCTAAAGCGGTGGCTCAAGACCTTTGAGACACTACAGTTCACAAGAAGTTGGTTGGGTAAGCAACATCAGCAAAGCAGGTAGGTATCTTCAGATGATACATGTCCAATTCATATATTTCTCTGGTGGAATAAAAGAAAAAAAAAAAAAAGAAAACTAAAATTCTGGGCAAACCTCAGACAGGTAGAAGACACTGTCAGTGATCAATAAGGTCATGGAGTGAACACAGAATTTGGTCAAGGATATTTCTGATATGCCACTAGCAAGGCTATCATGATTCCTGAGACACCAACCAGGGGGAAAGGTATTATGTAGAGGATGAGCTGTAATGACAATGATAACCATGCAGACTCACTGCAGAACTGCTGTGCTACAGACTGGCACAAGCCTGGTTATGGAGAGTTTCCAGAGCACAGTTCTTTCTGCTTCTGGGCTCTGATTCAGAACTAGAAACAAATGTGCAACCTCCCTCATGTCAAGGGCAATTCATCACAAAGAGCCACGCAGGTTATCTTGCACATTTAAAAATTATCAGTCAGTGGGTGGTTATCTTATGTCTGATCCCAAAGGGCCTACCTGAAATATGGACAGCCTGTAACACAAAGTTTTACAGTTCTGTGTGAGACTCTTGAAAGATCAATATGGCTGTGGTGGGGTGACCTTGGCTGGATGCCAGGTGCACACCAAAGCTGCTCTGTCACTCCCTTTCTCAACCAGAGGAGAGAAAATAGAAAAAGGCTCCTGGGTTGAGATAAGGATAAGGAGAGATCACAAAGCAGTTGCCATCACATGCAAAACAGATTCATCTTGGGGAAAATTAATTGAATTTACTGTCAATCAAATCAGAGGAGGAATCTGAGAAATAAAACCAAATCTTTAAAACATCTTCCCCTCACCCCATCCTTCCTCCTTAAGTTTACTGCCCATTTTCTCTGCTTTCTCTCCCACAGTGGTGCAGGGGGATGGAAAATGGGAGCTGCTGTCAGTTCATCCCAAATTTTCTCTGCTGCACGTTTGTCCTCAGGGAGAGGACTCTTCATACTCTTCCCCTGCTCCAGTGTGAGATCCTTCCCACTGAAAATAGTTCCCCACAAATTTCTTCAGTGTATGTCCTTCCCACAGGCTGCAGTTCTGCACAAACTGCTCAAGCATTAGTCTCTTCCATGGGGCACAGTCCTTCAGAGCAGTCCCTTGTGGGGTCACAAGTCGTTGGGGTAGCTGAGCCCATCCCAGGAACTACCAAGAAGCCGAGAGGTCCCGAAACCACAGATATACCTTGGTGGGACAGCTCTGCTCTTTGAAACCACCCCTTGAAAGTGAATGGTCTCTCCCTAGGTTCCCTTACCTGGATATGTTAATTCTCCTATGTTCATTGGCCTTGACCTGTTCCCTCACTCCACCCCTCTCTCCTCCTGTATCCCCCCGCCCATCTCTCCACCCCTGTGCCCCCTGCCCACTGGTCGGTGCCCCTGTAACAAGGGTTTCACAAGGTCATTCAGCCCCTTTTCGCCTCTGGACTCCTTCGGAATAAAGTGTCTCCAGAACTCTAAGTGAATTGGGTCCCCTGTTTAACCCTGGTAACGCACGAGCCATCTAGCTGGGGGGAGGTGGATGCTCTCGCCAGAACACCGGCTGGGGTAGGACAGGGCTGTCTGCACAGTACCCAGCTGTACTGGCCAGAGTGTGCTTTCGGAGCCTCCAAGACACTCCTGGTAAAAGCAGAAGCCTCCATCCACCCCACACCACCCTCTCTGAACTGCGATAAGTCCTGCCAGAAAACCTGCTCCAGTCTGGGCTCCTCTCTCCATGCATTCACAGGTCCTGCCAGGAGCCTACTCTATCACAGGTTTCCCACAGGGCCACAGCTTCCATTGGGCAGCCACCTGCTATGGCTGCAGGGGAATCTCTGCTCCACTGCCTGTAGCACCTCCTCCCCTCTTGCTTCACTGACCTGGGTGTCTGCAGGGCTGTTTCTCTCACATGTTCCCACTCCTCTCTTCTCTGGCTATAATTTACCTCTGCACAGTAACATTTTCCCCTCCTTAACTATGTTACCCCAAAGGCTCCACCACGGTCACTCATGGATGAGCTCAGCCTTGACCAACAGCAGGTGCATCTTGGAGCCAGCTGGCACTGGCTCCACTGGACACAGGGGAAGCTTCCAGCAGCTCCTCTCGAAAGCCACCCTAGCAGCAACCCCCACTTCCACAACCTTGCCACGCAAACCCAGTGCATTGACCCATGAGATAATCTGGGCAGCTAGCAGCACAGCCAGACAGCTTGTGGCCTGATTCCTGCTCCACTTCTAGCCCTTTTCTTCCATTGTTAACACCAGATTGGTTTACGCAGGGATTGTAATAACAAAAATTATGCCAAGCTGCAGCAGTAATCAGATCTCCTGAGAACTGTATGACCCAAGGGTTGTACAGAGTACTGGCAGGCCAAGAGCAGCAGACCTGAGAAAGCCTTAGTAAATCTTGCTGGACTGGTGCCATCCCTGAAAGCATCAGTCTGACTTCCAGTAAAGATATCTGGAGCATTCTACAGAACCTATGTATCTGAGTGATGAACAAACACTCCAGAATGAGACGCTATCATTAGCATCACAGACTTCTAGGATATGCTTTTAAGTCAGCAAACAAGTAGAGCTACAATTTCTAGGTGAATCTCTTAAACCTAGAGCCTCTAACTGCATATACATTGCTTATGCTCCAGTGCTCCTTAGACTCTCTTTGCTAGATAGCATCTGATAGCATTAATTTCTCTCCTCACAAATTAAAGCAAAAGAACAAAATCAGAGGCCAACAGTTTCAACAGATCTGTGTTCTATTTTTAGCTTCACATAGGCCTCCCATGGACAACTAATCTGCATATATTGTAATTTAAGATCTCAAAGCTCTATAATAAAAAAAAAAATACACCACCTCTAAAGGTATTGTGATAATTAGTTCTTTCATTTTAAAGTATTATGAATTTTTCAAAAGAGCAACTCTGCAGAAAGATATCATACTGCTATGAAACCATAACAATCTTACAGGACAAATGTTGACAAAGGGCAGAGAGGATTATGACCTTCAAGTAAATAATTTTTATTTTTTATCTTGGCATTTTTATGGACCTTATCACTCTAAGGTCTGAACAACTCACAAATACTAATTAACTGAGCCTTTTTAATTATTCTCCCTGCTTACACAAGGGAAACCCTAGACCCAGTCCAATCTAAGTTCTCCTTTAACACTAGATGAGTCAGAAGAAAGGAAGGACAAAGCACAGTATGTAATGATGATACTCACTGACCTAATACATTCTTCCAAGAGGAGTGTGCAAAACTGAGTAATCTCTGAATTATCTGAACTCATACACAAGGTCTCATGGTGCCATATATGAAACATTTATAAGCCTCTCAGCAGTGGGTCCAAATGCTCTATACTGTGTGCATAACCAATAAGGCTTAAACTTGTAAAACAAGCAATGCTAATATATGCAATGCTCATTCCCTTGAACCCAAGACTTTCTTGAAACATTTGCAGAAAAGGATCATAGATTAGAAAAAACCAAACAACACAGTATTACAAACCTCTCTAACGGAGCAAATTATTTCTTGCTAATAGCAAGACTGTACCAATCTGTCTGATTCTTCTTGCACATGCTTCACTGAAACTACAAAGTAAGCACTGGTGCAATCACTCTGTTACATTAAGCTGCTAAAAAAATCTGTAAGTACATATAACACTAAAAATTATCAGGTGGACTAGAACAATGCTTAAAGTCTCAACCCTTTTGTTCTAGTCATGGGGGCAAAAAGGAAACAACAGAGAGATGGAGAGATTTAGTTAATTGAAAAACAGAGATTTTCTATCTACAGTGGTGTTACATTAATTAAGAAAAAAGAAATGCTATTTACTCAGCCAGTCAACATGCATCTTCACTGAAGAGGATCTCAGATCATCTAAAGAATATAACAGGTCTCATTTACTTTTGGTTCTGGTTTGATTTGGTTTTGCAACATTTGCATGCCTCAGTCTCTTCCTCCTTTTGAACAGCAAGGGACTGATCCCACAAACAAATTACTTTAGTGCCAAATTGCAGCTAATATTTCAACTAGGAATAGGAATGAGTGATGAAATAAGAAATGTGCTCTTTTGCTTTTTAAATATAGAATACATAGGCTGCTCTCACCCGTCTCTTTGAACACAGATCCTTTTGTCTGCTCTTTCTGCCCTCTTTATTCAGATATCTAAGTCAATAATAGTTTAATTGACCTACCTAGGCCTTACCTTTGTCTTTCTTTTAGCATGATATGTATGGATATTTTTAGGGCAGAGCCTTTACTGACAGAAATAATTTTCCTATCAATCTGCAGAGCATAGCTCATGTAAAACAACATAATCATGTGAAATAATGTCTGGGAAGGATAGCTATGACAATCTTCGAGATTGGAGACTTACTAAGGAAAAAAAGAAGGAAATACATTACCAATTTTCTAGGTGTATTGTCAGTGTCAAAGCAACACAAAAGTTAAACACAAGCAGATTTTCTAGATACCAGATACAGCTCAACTAAGCACAGAAGCAGGAACTGAAGGATTGATACATGTCTTTGCAGGAAGGGTTTTTAAGTCATTATTGCATGAGATGATACAATGGTGAGAATTCAACAGTACCACTGCTAAAAGCTCTGAAGAGCAGAGGGCCTGTTCTTCCTCCCAAGCCTGTGTCCATACATGAAAAATGGTACTTCATGAAACAAAAACATCAGCATGCCACTGTGCAGCCTTATCAGACACAAATCCCTTCTTTGAGCAACACAGACTGCACCCATTCTCTCAGTGAAACTGAAAGCAGTACTTTTACTGAATTGCATGCTCTGGCTTTGGGATGGACTGCATGCAATCCTGAAGATACGCTCTCAAAGCAGAGCTACACAGAGGTAAAGTTACAGGAATGCTGCAGGACAGCATATGCAGCCAAAACAAGAAGCTTCCCTATACAGACACATAACCATGACAAATGTCAAGCTGCCCTTTTTGCTGCATTATACTGGCGGTTTTAAGCTGGAAGCTGTACAAGGCACTGTTCCTTCACCAAACTGGTGCAGAAAGGGGTTGTCCCCATAAGTCCACCAGAGAATGTTTCCTGTAACGGGTATCTAAGAGAAAGAAAGGATGAGCAATCACCAAGTTTTGGACAAAAGTTTCTGCTCCTTAGTAATGACAATATTGCAGTCATTTGTGATAATACTCAAGCCTTTTTTTCAGGTCCAGAAAATATTCAGTTCCAAATCACAAAACTCTATTTTCTAATCCAGCCATTTACCTAAAACCCTACCTTCCATTAAAATCAAACAGTTGTAAAACAAGTTATCTGCTGGTTTAATTTGGCTAGCAAGCATTTTCATCTGGATTTTTTTACTGGCAATGTTTTGTTGTTTGTTTGTTTGTTTGTTTTTTTAACTATTTAATAGCAGGGCTCCCTCAGTTCTTAGATTGAATAGCAATTGTAAAATAAGCAGGTGAAAGTTCTGGCAATGCTGCATTCCAGCCACTTGTAGTGTTATTTTTATCTAATGAAAAGATAACTATGATTTCATTTGCATACAGTGAAATTGTCTATCAGGTCTAGTTTAAAAAGACAGTAACAAACTCTGCCTTGCTCTCTCCAACTGGTTGCATTACATGCAATTAATATTCCAATCCAACATTAACCAATTAGATCTTCCTGACGGGTAATATCAGTATCTCTCATATACTTCATGACATTGCATACCCTTGTTTATAGTATCTAACAAGGCAAAGCTAACCAAAAGAAGGCTGACAAGCTTCATATTTTCATGACAGAACACAAGGACAAATCCTGTTATACTTCATGTGCATGTTCACAGCTGGCACACTGTCAAGGGGCATTGTAATGTGAATTAAGATCAGCATATGAATCACAGTGTCAGTGTGTGCACAGCTGGACTCTTAAACAGAGATGCAAAGATTCACATCTTCCTACTACTATGTTCACACATAACCACATCCGCTAGTTCATACTTTCAAAAAATAACCATCAAAACAGCAAAACTAACATTAAAGTGCCTTTCTTTGCTTGATACTGCCCCCTGTGAATGTATTTTTTTAACATAAAGAGTAAATAAGTACCATTTTCAGATTATTCAATATTAGACCTATATGTAGAAAGATCACATGCACGTCCATGTGCATCATTCTTTCCATGTAGTATGGAAGAACCTGGGCCTGTCAGCAATTCTTTTGGGTTTTCCAGGCAATTGATTGTATCTTTGATTACATCTTAGCAGCTGTCCTGCCAGCTTCAGTCCGTGGCAGGAGGAGCATAAAGGCCATGGAAGTGGATGTCTGTGGTGCAGAGGAGCAATCAGGATCTTTGTCCCCTATGTAGAAGATCCTGGATACTTGCTTTCACTGGAGCTGGAGTCAACTTTTCTACGACAGTTAAATGAAGAAAGGGGATAATCTCAGTTTAATATCCTAAAGTCAGCTTTCTCTGTTTACCATCAAACAAAGGAATCCCTCCAGGGAGGTGAATCTCCAACCCTATTGATTTCATAGCAATGGAGCTAATTTACATGGGCTTTTTCCTCAGGCTGCTTTTTGCTGCAGACTTTCAGCACAGCAGCAGAGAGACCCTCAGCAGCCCTTTGCTCTGACTGCCTCATTCCCTGGGAGCAGTGTGATCCAGCCTCCCCTGAACCCATTCCTGCTGAAACAGGGATGGGCAGGGGACAGGGTGATGGCTCACCCCTGCTCTTATGTCAGGCAAAATGGAGTTGCCAAACTGAAGACCATCAGGCAGTTTAGATTAAATTAACCCCCATCTCTGAAGGGCAGCCTTTCCCTCTTTCTGCTTGACAAGCAGTGTTAATATGCCAGCTATATTCCAGACTTATTCAAAGCCCAGTTCTGTGCAAACTAAATACATGGAGTATTTGGTAATATTTCTTATTTAAAAACATGTCATTTGTGTTAATATCACTTTCTTCTGACTGGAATTAGTTTGCACTACATTGAAAAGCCTATTCTATTGACCAAGAAGCAGAGTAAGTTGAGAAAATTAATGACGTTGAAATAAATGACTGCTTTCTCCTCTATTAAGCACGTTGAATTTAGGAAAAAAAAATACAGATGTATGACACGAACTATGGAGCATGGTCTTCTTAACAGTAATACATTAAATAATTGAACAAAAATATGCTAATTCTAAGTGGAAATGGACTTAAATGTAAAAAAAAAAGGAAGATAACAGAACACTAATGATTATTTGGAAGCATCCATTTTCATACTTCCCTTTTTTTGCATAATCACACCACTTAATAAAGCTCCAGAAAGATACTGTGCACTGCAAATTTTAATTTATGCAGCATGTAGTTCAGCTGCAGTTCTGAGACAGCCTTACTTCTTAGAGGATTAGAGCACAGTATTATTTTAATGTTGCTCCACAAAGACATTAATTAAACAGTATATTGATAAGTTCAAAGCTGGTTGAATTTCAGGCCAAGAAAGCTTTCTAGCTATCTTTTAAAAATGTCTTTTGTAGACATTTATCAAATTCTGCAGGTTTGCTTGCTGAAACTGATAAATCTTATTTACATTTGAGGAGTTTTAACCCAGCCTGTTTGGTGGCTCAGATGAGCAGTGTTTAGATCAGTTGCACAGCTCTCCAACCTGCACAGAACTTCTTCCTGTGAGAGCTCTTGCTACTCCTGCCAGAATTAGTCTGTGTATCCATTTTCTATGAGCCATGTTTGTGTTAGAGAAACACACGCCAGAATCTTGTCAGCTGAACTCGCTACTTGCTGCCTAAGCATTGCTACTGCTGCAGCCACTGAGCAGAATATTTTGATTTGGAGGATAAGATTTATAGCATCTCAACCTAGTAAATAATGAAAAAAACATAGCATTTACTAATCACACTTGCAGGTTCTAAATTCTATAATAGTTTTACTTTTTTTTTTCCTTCTAAGGTTTCAACAGGAAAAAACCCCACAAGATTGGAAAGGCATAAAGGTATCTCCAGCTTTTGCTGCAGTATTTGAGAAACAGACATTACAGTAAAAAATCCCAGCCTAAAATAGAAACCCTTAATCAGCGATTACTGTGCAGCAATGTAAATCCTGATGTATTTACAGATGAAAGGGGGTCAAACAACTCAGCCAAAATATTTCACTTTCTGAAAATCACAATTCCAGTTGAGTTTGTAATATTAAAAAAACCCTGTATATTTACAGTCAGCTTATAGGCAGCTAGGGTACACTTCCTTCTCCAGTAAAATATGTACTTTCATATAAATCAAGTTTATAGTTCACATGGTGCTGTAAATGTGTTAAGTCTGTTCCTTTTAAAAGTGTATTAACAATTTTCAAAAGAAGATACGAGAAGCCATTTACAAAGCACATGCCTCCAAAAACCTCCTGAGGGCAAAAGACACAACAGAAGGGCCAGCAGGAGGTAACACTTTCATCACTCTCTCTGACACAAGGGGCCAAGACAGAATTTTGAGGTTGGTCCATAGGATAAAGGACATACTGCATGAGAAAATTAGACATGAAAAACAACTTACAGTAAAACACTCGTTTTTTTCTTTTCTCAGTGTAGTTTATGTGAGTTTATACCCTAAATTCTTCAGTTAATTTCAGGATTAGAAATCTCAAGATCTCAGACCATCTAATTTTTGTGGGTATTGAATAAAATCACAAACCTCCCCTTGATATATGGTTTGGTTCAAAGCTGAGTCATGGTTCACCTAAAAGAATCATGAACTTCTGTTAACCTTTCTGTGATATTAAGTCAGTTAAGTGCTTCCTATAAAAAAAATGGAAACTATTTTCACACCACACAACTGCTCTAATCTTCCACTTCAAAGCCAGTAAAAAGTTAGTGTTTGTAGTCACTTATGCTGGTCTGAAAAAAAGAAAAGTTGAGATGTTCCTTCACAAATGAAAGAGGCAAGCAATGTGAAACAGTCATCCCTAGGAAATAATATGTATTTGGGAATCTAATTTCACCCACTCAATTGCTAAAAATGATGGGAGCTTATTTTGGGGGTTTTGGAGGGGGGGTTTATTGTGATTTTTTTTTTTTTTTTTTTAAATCAAGACAGCTATTTTATTGCCAAAACCCAAAGCTCTTCTATCACAATTCATGGTTAGCTGTTTCCACTTTATTCAGTAGGGTCTTTTCAGGCCTTGGCAATTTAAAGGGACCCTTAATTTTAAAAAAATAGCAATCATAAACTCTGAAATTATTCCTCTCCTTTCTCTCCTACATCCTGATCGTCTATTTGCAGTAAAAATATTGAAAAATAAAATAACAACTTGAAAAGCCTGTGTCCCTAATACACAGGAAAATATGCAGTCAAATTCACAAGACACTAAGCTTTTCTTTGTAGACATAAAAGCCATAGCAATTCCAAACTACATTTCTCAAACAGCAGGTATCAAAAAAGAAACGAAAATATTGTTGTGCAACTGCCAGAGAACAAATAACTCCACTAATTCTTCTGTTCATTCTTTTTCCTAAACTCACTAAGTGAAAACCATTACACATTTTGAGTGGTTTTATAAGGACAAAGAGGAAAACAAAACACAGAGTATAAAATGAGAGATGATTAATCAACTATTAATTGACATAGCTAAACCAACCACTATGAGATCAGTTCTCTTAAAAAAAATAAAAAAAAAGAACATGCTTTTCTAATTTAATTATGAAAGCCTGGAATACTATAAGATGGAAGTCTTAAAAAAGTGAGTTGATAATACCAGCTTATACCACTTTTGATCAAGTCTTCAAACATGTGGACAACAGTTTTAGTTTGGAAATCTAATCCCCAAATGCCAGTTTAAACCCATATCAGATCATAAATTTTGGTTTTTTCCCTAGTGCTTTTTTATGTGCAAAATAAAATGTTACTGCAAATGTGGTTACTGAATTCTTTTTACTGTACATCTGAATTAGAAGCTCAAAAGAATTCTGAAACACAAATTTTAGATGCATTGTTAATACAATAAAAGCTTAAAATACAATATAGGAAGAACTGAATGCCTTTCTGATGATGAGTTTAACAGAAGTGGGATGAGAACAATGAAACAGAAAGCCAAGTAGGCAGGAACTAAAAATAATTTATATGAAAAATTTGGGAATTTACTGGTTAGAAAAGACAGAGGAGAAAAAAAGGACTAAAATGATGAACTGACAACAGATTCATGGTACACTATCACCCTTATGGGGCTGTGAAAGGACAACTGCTATCCTAACAAATAGGAATGGGAGAGGTAATGCTGAAACAAGAGAGGCAAGTATTGGTATTAGTGTTCAACACCACTGCAAGACCGCTAAAGGTAAGATTATACTTTTTCAAGCCAAAGAAGTAATAACAAGGGTACTACACACACACATTCTGAAGTAAAGTTGGAAAAATACCTATTTTTCTTAAGTGGGGCAAAATAAAGGTTAAGAAGGAAAAAAGGTATATTAGTAATTTAAGTGGGTACACATACTGGAAGGAGGGAAAGTGTAAAATAACAAATGGATATATGCCACAAATAAATTAAGTTGGAAAAAATCAGATTTCCAGTGAAAACAGCAAGAAAAATCTGAAACAGCTTATGGTAATATTAAAGGGTGAAAAAATCTTCAACAAACTCAGTTTATAGACAGAATATAATATAGTTGACTGCTATGGTCCATGAAGTTCTGGTGCTCATCTTGAAAAATTTAATTAGATGAATAAAACTTTAGAAAGGACAAAAGGGAGAGGAACAGGACTTGAGCAACAGAAGAGTTGTAGAGCTGATCAAAACAAGAGATGGAACCTACAGTGTTTAAGACTATTAACTTTACATTTCTAAGGAAACACTGTACTTATAGTTAGGGCTGATGAAGCTTTTTGCCAGCAAATGTTTCAGTGTGCAAGTTCAGAATTTACTGTTACTGACTATAGGCAGTAACAATTGGCTTTGACTAGCTGGCAGGTCTAGAATTATTCTCCATCTTCCACCTCTTGTTACAAACCTTTGAAAAACCAAGTTCCTTAAAACTACTGACATATACTAATAAATATTTAGTCATAACATTCAAATTCCTTCCATACTGAATTTATGAAATATTTTTCAGTTTCATGTTCACAGTATACATACACCTAATACCACAGAACATAAACATGCACTTTAAACAGGTTAACTCAATTTTCATGATACAGAAAATTAAGGATATATAAAAAAGAATGTTTTTGCCTGTGCAGAATATTGAAAGCATGCGTCCCAAATATAAATAAACCTTTCACCACTTTCTTGTGCTATGAATTCAATAAGTATGCCATTTATATGATCACAGTATTTCCTATTTTCACGCAAACACCAAATTTCAATCATTATATACAACTGAAAATCAAAAGCACACTTCATATACTGAGATGCAAATGAACATGCAAACAAGATCTCTTACAAATACGGCACATCCACACTGCTGCAAGCAGTCACTCTTAGAGCTAAACTGCAGTTTGGTCACACTACCATCCACAAATGTGCATTTAAGCCTGTCAAGCCTCAAAACTGTACATAAACTACCAGGACAGCTGGACTGTGATACAACCAAAATACAAAGTAAAGCCTTAGTAGAGAGGAATGACCAGCAAAGCTTCATCGTACATTGCACATTCATTGCACACAGATATGAACTGAGACACTTGCAGAATTTTAAAAGAGTGCACACTGTTCAAGCTGAATGAATTTCTAAGAGTTCTGGATACTAATTTACCTGCAGCATAGTATAGCGCTATCAAATGTCCTTTGAGAAATCATAATTGCAAACTATGGAAATTATCCCACAGAAGGACAACGTGGGTCTCATTGACATTGCAGCCAGTAGTACGAAGGGCACTTTGTATTACTGCAGTTTTAATGAATCAATATGTTTATATATGACTTAAGCATGACAACATCTGAAATATGAGATACTCTATCACAATCACAAATACAGTCAAGTATTACTTGTGGGGATGCAAGTCATATTGCTGTAACATCACAATAAGCACTATATATAGAGAGAGAAAAAAACAATTCAACCATGCATAGTTTGCTCCTAATTTCTACAATTTAACATTGTCATGTAAAACTATGTATTTTCACTACTTTTAAGTGTTTCCTTCTATGTGATACTGCAATGGTTCCTAAACTCTGTGTCACGGCAACACGGTCCATTCATTGTAGATGAAACTATGCTGTCCCATATTCAATGTTATTCATTGCTTGATGCATCACGTGGAATAAAGGAAAATGGAAAGGAGAAAAAAGTACTAGTTTAAAAGTATCCTGCAGTGGATCGTGCATCCCAAAATGCTTCACAAAGTCACATCCATGGAAGACAACTTCGTGCCTTTCTAAGACTTCCAGATACTATTAAAATGCAGCAAACCTTTCATTGTAACACAGTTTAGAGAAGGAGGACCTAACTGATAACATCAGTTAGATAACATTAAAGAAAGTCCAATACAATTCAATTCAGTATTACCTCTTCTTTCTTGCATTCCTTTTCTATTCTTCTGAAGAAGTGACATTTTCAGAAGCACAGATCCTACTTCCTTGAAGAACTCACATTGTGCAGCAATATATCAATCACCCCAAGCACAGAGCTCAATTTATCTTCAGGTGCCAGCCCACATCGAGCTCGTTCAGGAGCCATTACCACATTCATAGAGTAATGTGCATGATCTTTGAAAGATGTTATATGTCTGCCACATAACAGGCAAAAATGCAAAATGCAGCGTGTCAATGAATGCTGGTAGTCTCCTGCTGCGTTTATAGCACATTCAAGTAATTTTCTCAGTGGATCAGCTACAAAAGCAGATACAACATCAGGGCTCTGAAGGTACCAATGTCCCTGCTGGCCACAACCTGCCTACAGCCTAGGACTTCATTCCAGCCCCTAGGGCCATCAGCCCACAAGCCGGGGATGCCACAGCAGGACTGATCTCCAGCCCCCTGCAGCCCTTCACTGTCCAGCCATGGGCCCAGCCTGGCCCGTCCCTGTTCCCAGGGAGGGGACTGGTGCCCAGAAGTGGGACTGTCCCTGTGTCCCTGGTTGCCTGGCTCTGGGCTAGGGTGGGACAGGCCCTGGCTGCCTGCCCCAACGCCCCCCACACCCCAACCCTAGAGAGCTTCCAACCTTGCAGTACCCCAACATACAAAAATGCAGAACATGGACCTTAGCTAAGTATATGCAGGGAATATTTCCTCATAGACTTTGCCCTATAACATGAAATTTAGTTACCATCTCTATCATAAAGAAATAAGCTACATATTTGCCAAGACTGTCAAAAACAGAAACACAAAGTGAGACTGCACAGAGCAGCAATTAGAGATGGATGATTTTCAAAAATATTCAAGATTGTCAACAGTAGCAACTGCGTGTCCTAAATACTCCCAAGTACCAAATGTTTCCATAAAAATGGATTTAAAACATGACTTTTTATATCTCATTGGACAAAGATTTGTTAGTGACCTCCTTCAAAACTTAGAAATTGTATTACTGGAGAGCAAGATTTGCTGCTTTGAATACCTTCAATACCTCAATGAAGAGGAACTCACGTATTTTTAAAATAGGAAAAAAAATCCAGTAAAATTCTCCCTTACACATTTACCTTTCCATGGGAAACAAAGCAACAGTACAAAGACATTAGTGACAATAGCAAATTATGAACTGTGCTCACAAGACGTGTTGCAAGTCCTGGACAACCACAGTAGGTGGTCAGAGTTTCATGGATGCTACTCCTAAACAGTAAAATGCCTGGACTCTTCATTTAAAAACTCTGACATATCATTAAATAGCAGTCCTTGGCAACCTCTAAAACCACTAGTGGTCTGTTGACCTGGGATACTTTGGGAAAGAAGAGGACGAGCATCCAGGGCAGTATGAGAAGCCATTTTGATGCTGCAGTGATGTGAAGCAGGGGTCTACCAGGATGTAAAATCTCAAGGATAGCAGAGGTGGGAGCAGACACAAAATCATGGCCAGTTACTGGTTACTGAAGGAATGTAGCTTTGGCAGTTCAGTAGAAGCAGCATAACAAGGAAAAACAAGGAACATGCATCTCACCCACGTAAAACACGCTTGTCTGAGGTGCAAACAAAAAAAAATAGGCATGAAAAATGGTTGTAGCTCCCTCAGGGGCAGAGGCCAAGGAATAACAGGATTGTCCCAGTACTGCCTTCTCAGCTAGGGATGTTACACCGTACCACTGATTCCGGGTGTCCTTAGCAGGTCTTCCTGCTCCACAGCAGGGACTTAACACTGCCTTTTGATTTGATATTCACCACATTCTGCAACTGCAACCCAGCAATCATCCATAAAGTACTATCTTTACAATTTAATTGGGTTAAGTATATTAGGATTTCAAAGAGCTCTGTATGTGTGCTTTCTGCTCCAGCCTTCCCCCATGACAAAATGATTGATACCACAGCAACCACTCAAGAGTAAATGCAGACATAACAGATGAGTGCAGCATGAAAATCTGGGAAAGCTGTAGAATCTCCATCATGAGAGGTCTGAAAGCAAAACAATGGTCTAGGTGTACTCAGATTTGGTGTGGTCTTTTCGACTTATTTTTTACCATTCTATAGAAAAAAAGAAATGTTAATTAAATATATATATACTAAAAAATTATAATAGAAAAGGAGATTTTGCAATAGAACTGCAGCTAGAAAATGGTAATGGTGGTATACATTAGTGCTATCTAGTCATAAGTATTTTCTGTTATTACATTTAACATATGTAAAAATGAGATCTATTTATGAATGTAACATACCAGTATGGAAGAATTACCCAAGCTATAACACTCAACTGTATCAGACATCAGGAAAAAATTTCACCTTAAAAAGTTACATAGCTCAGACCTTCCATGAATCAAAATGTCACTGGCCATCATCAGTAGAGATGGACCGAACACAGCCATTTTTAGAAAGCATTAGACAATGGTTGCGTGCAAACATTATTTCATATATAATTCTTAATCAGTTTTAAATATATAAATAGCACTGAAACTAAAAATTGGCTGTTTGCTGAGAGTTGAGATATGCAGTAAACTAATTAGTTAAAAAAACTGACCCTGCAAATTGCTCTGTAAAAGTTATTTGCACAGTTTGGCTGCACATGTAGTTAGAAAGGTAACAGAGCAGCCCGTGGCACTCAGAACTAGAGTTTACAATACTCACAGCATGTAGTATTAAAACTGGCCTTTTAAAATAGCAAAAATGAATCCCATTATTAAACTGTGTCTTTTCATCTGTTCACCAAAGCCCTGTTTCATAAAAAAATATTATATTTCTTCTAGAGAAAAAAGTTAGCCATTTTAATAGAATTAAAAAGAAATCTATGGGAACAGACAGACTATACTGCCCCACATGTTTAAAAATCATCAATATTAACTGCATAGTTGCTGAGCAACAGAGCTGCAACAAAATCTTATTCTCCAAAACACCTCTATATTCTCCATTTTTTTTAGGGAAAAAGATCCAAAACAACAATTATCTTAGGAACAACATAATTAGAAAGCTGATTGGAAAAGACTCCGTTTGCATAACTTACTAATGCCTGTGTATTTTCTCATGTTTTGCACAAATTTATGGCCAAATATACAGAATTATGCTCTTATTCATAAAACTTAAGAAACATGCCATGCAAGTTAAGAGTTTCCTCAGTCTAATACATCAGATTTAGAAAATTTTTGCAACCTACATGTTACTATGGCAACTTTTTTTGTTTTTTCAAAATGTAAATTAACGTTGAGGCTTTGTTACAAACTCTGTATTTCCTTTGTGTTTGTACATAATTTTTTCTCATATATGGAATCAGAATAGCTTTTTACTTTAAATGGCTACAGTTTATATTAAAAGATGAAGCTACAGTAGAAGAAGCTGGGATTAAATGACAGTTTGTAAGCACATCTCTGCTTAACCTTGACTTTTAAGCCATAACATAAATAAGTGCTGGAGAAAGCAATCAAACAAATGAGTTCTATGGCAAAGGTTTCTCTCTTTGACTTTTACAATTATAAACGTCTAGAAAATTTAAATATGCTTCACATTTTAGTTGTTTTCTTGTTCTTTTTACTGCTAATTCCATTGAAAACTCATTTTACTGGGATTTTTCTCTTTTTCTTAACAAAAATAAAAAAATCTGGGAAGAAGAAGTATGATTGCTCTGTTTTTTATGAAGGAAATTGTGTTTGGATATGCCTCTCTAGTACTGGACAGACTCACTGCATTCAAGAACCTGCCCACCTAAAGATGCACAGGTGTCTGCAGTTCCTGTTACAGTGAACATTACAGGAATTATGTAAGCCTAGAGATAGATCTGACATCTTCATCACCATGTCAAAGTCATAGCATTAGAACAAGTCTGACAGAAAAGCTACTCCTTTGAATTTGACTCCCGTTTCTTGTCTGCTGAAAAAGAGAGACTTGCAAATCTCAACTTGTGAACTGACAATAATTTTCAATCTACTCATTAAAATACCTGTAACAAATAGAGACTTTCAATTCATTTTACACCATAGTACAAATTACTAAACATGCATAATTTCTATGAACTGGGTTTAATATCAAGAATTATTATAATTCTAATGCATTTTAGCTCTTATCATAATGAAACTCCCAAAAGTGAAGAAGAAAACTAAAACATGACAATACAATAAAATGTATTAATTACTTTTATATATTTAATTAATGTATTTTAATTACATATAAAACTTGGTCTCTCCAGCATGGGCATCTAAGCAACCTGGTTCAGTAGAAGGTGAGCCTGCCTGTGGAAATGGGTTGGAAATAGATAATCTTTAAGGACCCTTCCAACCTAAACCACTCTATGATTCTGTGATCTGTGCTATCTTCCCAAGGAACCAGTGGTCTGGAAGTTTGCAGCTGAGTCATCTAGTGAAAAATTCCCACCTAGAAAAGGTGAATGAATTATAAAGATGGCACGAAGTCCATGTTCATCTTAGTTCTCTGTCAGTATTAAAAGAAAAAAAAAATCATACTATATTCCAAAAAAATTAAATCAGGATACGGGTAATACACAAAACCTTAATGCTCAGTGAACTAGATCACGCAGCCAGCCCTATTCTAAACTAAAAATTAGACTGTAACATTTTTATAATGAGTGGAGGGACAGTCAAGGCTATACTTATACAAGCATACAGGCAGAGTGAACATTAAATTTATTTCTAAGAGAGCCTAGAAACTAGGGGAAAAAAGCACAGTGTTCAGAATCATAACAGATCCCTTGACCATCTCCTTTTTTGTCCATGTTCCCAAGTGTGCATGCAGAATGAAGCTGCATTCTCTTGGGAGTGCATGCAAGACAGAAACTAAAAGTGGACAAGAACTACTAAAGAAATTCAGCAATTCTAGATGAAGAAAAGCATTATGCCTGTGACAGACACTGAGGAGAAATGATACTTCATAACTTCTGTTATTTTAACTACTTGCTCATGTATAATTTAAGACTTTTTTTCTTGCACTTCTTCTGTGAACAGCGAGTGTCTCTAGATTTGTTAAGTGACTGCAGGGATACAGTTCCAGCTCTAGATAAGGCATAAGTGCATAATTAAGTAGAAGCACATACTACTAACACTAATAATTCACTGCATTGAGTTTGCAGTTGCACAACAGCCATAATGTTTAGGGTCTGTAGAATAAGTAAAATAGCTGCACTTCACCATCAGAAAACAGTGTCATTGGGAGCTGGAGTGCCCAAGTATGGGACAAGGAACTATAGTGTGAAGTACAACCCTCACAGTTAAATATATGTTAACTTGAAAAGAGTTTCACTAGCGATTATCTTCCAAAGGCATTTACCTCACACATCATACAGATGGAAAGGACACTTTCCCAAGTCAATAAACCAAGGCAAAAATATACTGAAGTAGAACCTCAATGCTGCCCAGCACAGCTAAAACAGGAGCATAAATGAAAACGGAAAGAAGTTCAGCATCAATTTCAATGCAGACAAGATTTCGTTCCTAACATCAAACAACCATATTGTTTCCTTCAACAATCATACCTTAGAGATTTATTTTCTTAAGGCTGTTACCAGAGCTTAGGTTTACTTAAAAGTGAAAAGCCATGTGTGGTTTGCAAAATGCTTTTTGGCTCAGGAAAGTGCAACAAAAAGGAAAAACTGCTGCTAATTAAGCACATAATGCCTTCTTTTATAAATACTTAACACTACAAGTGATGTCTGTATATGACAACGAATTGATATTTGTCTAGTTATGAATTAACCAGTAATTAGAATAAATCTGTTGGGCCTTGACATCAAATTAGTAAGTGGACATGGCCAAGAAAATGCTCAACCCATGTTTTATCATACAATCTCTAACTGCAGGTAATGGGAGTTCTTGGATCTTCAGCCCAGCTGAAAATCATGCCACTATTTGCCAAATAACAGGTAAAATACATATTTAATGTTTTAATAGTCTTTTGGGAAGACATATAACTTCTTAGAATATTAAAATACAAAAAGTTTTACTAAAATGTTAATCAAAATAATAGAAAGGTGAAAAGATTCAACAAAATGGGGCTGTTACTATATTCTACCAAAGAAAATAACACACAGCAAAGTGATTTTTATCTTTAAAGGCTTGCATCTAAAACTCATCAGCATCCATTATAATTCTATAAAATAAGATAAGGCAGCATCTGGTACAATCTATATAGTTTTATAGCCAAGTACACAAAAATGCTTAAAACAGTTACAAGACCCTTTCACAATAAATGAAGCTGAAGACTCTTTACTTTGTCTACTAGCATGTACTATAAAAACAAAGTCAAAAGCTAGAACAAAAGAGGAATAAAAAAGCACACTCATTTTTCTTAATGACTAAATGATACTTTTAAAGTATTAACAGATAATGGGACCTGCCGATGAACAGGAAGAAAAAGCATCTTCACAACCGTTTTAGTTTAATCTCAATTAGTTCGTAGCCGTAAGCAAGGTGATACTCGAGCATTGACCATTTCAAACAACTGTTTGATTCTCTTGAGGCTAAATCTACTCCCAGATTCACAATGCACATCTCCAAAACATGCATAACTCTGAATAATGAAGCAGAGGTTTGTTTTTTCCTTCCTTAAAGACATAAATTTGTATTGAAACAATAATGCAGAAAAAACATGTAATTTAATATAATAAAAACAGTAGCAACTTTCAAAATACACCATATAACATCGTTGTCAGGATCAATTAGCACTCAGCACAAAACCACATAAAATGCAACTGCTTTTTGAAAAGCTAGTGTAAAGGGACAAAGAAAGTTCAACTTGCAATCCAGTAACTTGTAAAAACTTTCTTATTTCCTGTCTTTTAAGAAATGTGAGTGCTGCTCAAGAAAACAATAACTAGTACTCAGGACTTCTACATCTCTAAATAGAACTCTGTTATGTATAACTGTTCCATAGACACAAAATAATTCCACACAGAATATGAATATATTTGGGTTGCATGGCAGTGTCTGCAGAGAGATGGGGGGACTTTAGGGATGGCTTCTGTGAGAAGCTGCTGGAAGCTTCCCCTGTGTCCAACAAAGCCAATGCTTCCAAGATGGACACATCACTGGCTAGAACTGAGTCCATCTATGACAACATATTTAAGAAGGGGCAGGAGGAGGAATCTACTCAACACCAGCAGCATTCAAAAAAGAGGAGTGAGAATATGTGAGAGAAACAGACAGCTCTGCTGACACTGAGGTCAGTGAAGAAGGGGCAGAAGGTGCTCCAGGCATCAGAGCAGAGATTCCCGTGAAGACCACGGTGAGGCAGCACTCCCCCCAGCAGTCCATGGGGATCCTCAGTAGAGCAGAGACCCCCTGCAGCCTCTGAAGGACCCCCCTGTGCTGGAAGAGATGGATGCCAAAGGCAGGCTGTGACCTCATGGAAAGCCTACAATGGAGCAGGCTCCTGGCAGGACCTGTGGACCCAGGGAGAAAGGATCCCACACTGCAGCAATCTGTTCCTGATTGACTAATTCCACAGAAGAACCCATGCTGGAGAAGTTTGTGGAGAACTGTATTCTATAGGAGGGACCCCATGCAGGAGATGCAGAAGAGTGTGAAGAGGAAGAAGCAACAGAGACAATGCATGATGAACTGATTGTAACCCCTCTTCCCCAACCCCTTGCATGGCTCAGGGAAGAAGGCAGAAAAATTGGGAGCAAAGTGAAGTCCAGGAAGAAAGGAGTCATGGGGTGAAGGTGTTTTAATATTTGAGTTTGTTTCTTGTGACCCTGCTCTGATTTTCACTGGCATTAAATTAAATTAATTCTTCCCTGAATTAATTCTTTATTAAGAAGAATTTGTCTGTGATGGTAATTAGTGAGTGATCTCTCCCTGTCCTTATATCGACCCACAAGGATTTCTATCAGCACAACTTGCTAATTCTCCTTTTGCTACGGGATTTGGAACTACAGAGACACCATAAAAATTGGACTGTACTGCATCAGGATACACACCATTTCAGACTGCAATGAACACAAAGCTTTTAATCATCCATAGCACCAAACAGGCACATGTTAACAGAGAACTTAGAGAACTTTACAAAGCCATTTGCATCTCACTGTGTTGTGGGGCAGGTTCTGTGCTTCCCACACCAGAGGTCAGAGTAGCCACAGGGTAACCTGGAGATAAACCCTTCCCATGCTGAGGTAACAAGAGCAGATTGGCAGAAACAAACAATCCGTAACACAAATCCTCATCTTATAAGAAATACCTGAATGTGAATTAGACTAATATCCCTATTTCACTGCTCTTTGCATATGAAGAAGCGCAAACAGAGCATGGTCCAGTTTCAGGACACATTTGAGTCCTAAATAGATTGCAACATAAACAGTTCTTAAAAAGTGATCCTTATCACGATATTAATCATGACGTTATGATCATTAATCATAGTATTTTCTGTTCTGTTTTGTTTTAAATTACATCTACAACTCAAAAAAAAGTATGATTTAGCTAATAAAATACTTAAAACACTGGCTGATTTCTTGACATATTTTTGTTCTCTGATACTTTCAGACCCTAGGATAATTTCTCATGAGCCTATTGACTTCAGCAGTCAACAGAAAATTGCCTTAGAGTTAGGTGTTTAAATATCTTTCACCTTTGTAAGTTTTAGGTAAAGTGCACATTTAGGAGAATCAGGCTTCAAGAGACTTCAAGAACTCACCTAGTCCACCTGTCTGCTTCAATTTAAGAATACTGTTCCCAACAGACAACATTTTAATCTGAAAATAAAACTCCTCTATTCCACAGTTTTCAAGAAAATCTATTCCAACACTTATCTGTTCTTGCCATTGGCAAGTCCTCCCTAAAGCATCAGCACAAATCTGTCCTGCTGCAACCTTTCCCAATGTCTAGCCTAAATTTCCCTCAAATCAGTTTGCATTCATTGCTTCTTGAGATCTTCCCACTTTACAGAAAGGATGGTTTGTTATTCTCAAGGCAGAATTTTACCCATTGAAATCTCTTATCATGGTAGTAATCCCTTCTCTAAACTTGGTAACACTAGTGTCTTTTTTCTAGGTCATATCTCCTAAAGATTTAGCTATTCCCTTTGTTCTCCTGTGGGCACACTTAATCTTTTCTCATGTGTGACTACAATTAAACATCCAGAATTTGAAACACCACATAGCCTTGTGGCACATTAGGAAGAAGCTGAGATCCAGAAAATACTTGTCTATTACAAATAAAGTTTTTCACCTGATAAATTAATACAATCTCCTTTCCTTTATATGGTCAAAAATAATACATCACTCAGGTGAAAACACATTAGTACACTGTGTACTTTAAGAAAATATTTGTATTGGTTATTTATATGTTAATTTGCTGTTTGGACATATTCCAAACATGTTACTCATTGCTTTTCACAAGAATAACAACAATTAGTAGAAAGATCTATTGTTCTGAGTAGGATTTACTCGTGAACTGATGTGGTGCCAAAGGTAAAATATAATGAATAGGCAGATTCATTATGTTGTTGGATTTCTAGAACAGGCATAGAAAGCACATTTAGGCAAATAATAGGATTTTGTTATTAAACAGAACCTACTATCACTATGGGTTGTAAGTAGCAAGAGGATATAATTTCTAAGAAAAATAAATCTTTGGTAAATTGCAGATACTGGGTGGAATAGATACCCCAGTTGGCCAGTCATACTCAACTGAGTGACCAATTCCAACTGGGAAATCTAAATACTACCAGAAAACAAATACTGTTATTATAATTAGCATAATTGTGTTGCACCTTTTATTCATATGTTTATAAAGAGGTTTTTTTTAAATATATATATGTGAAGAGAATAATTCTATCTATATTTTGACTAGTGAATTTAAAAAAAATTATTGTTTTTCTCAGCAATATTATATTGAACTCAACTTGTAAATACATGGGTTGTTTTTTTTTTCATTTGGCCTTTTTAGTTCAGTTTCAAAAAGTCTCAGTCTTGTGTGTCTTATTTTGGCAGTTTAATATTTGATACAGTGTATTCCTGCTAAGAAACAAGAAAAATAAATATTAACCAACAGATCTAAAAAGCATGCACTTTTGTATGATGTGACTCACATCAGTCTATAGTACTGCCTTCAGGAACAGGTAGTGCTGATAAATGCTGAGAAAGGTCAATAATTCATCTCTTGTGCTCCTGGGGTATGAAAACTGGCAATCATAAAAAGGCTACCGAAAAATCTCTTACTAATGGCTTTTTTTAAGTTGCTCAGTCGGGAAAAGTAGGAGGTTTATACCATCGATGGTGCAGTTCCCTGTGAAGACTTGTATAGTCGTTCATTTTAAACACCCAAAGTGAAAGACTATTTCAAAGCTTCCTCCCATGAGGAGAAAACCTGCCAGACTCCCCCTTTTGGTACATCTCGGCACAGCAGATGCCACGTAGAGAACATCTTTCCTGCCTCCCTTAAAAGAAAATGATTGAGAAATTTGTATGCATTGCTTCCTTTCACTAGTACACCTCCCTAATCCTATTGAAAAAACAAAGAAACAAAAAACAACAACGGACTGGAAATGTCAAAACATTTCAAATACAAAGCTATTTTATCTCAAAGCGGGACCTCTTCTCATTTTTCTGCAGCTTCAATGTGCCACGCACTATCACATAGCCACTGAACTGGGTCTTAATTCTATTTAGTTGCCATAAAACTATATAAAAATATGGAAAGAAAGATTGGATACCTTTCACATTTTCTTTCCAATATAGTCCTTATTCAAGCTTAGGGCTTTTCAACTGCCAATTCTTTCCTGGATGGGAAGAGTAAACCTTCCACTTCATTCTGTGCCTCTCTCTACCCTGATGTCCTGCACTGATAATAGTGTTTGTATCTTCCTCTTCACAACACCCCCCCAAAAAATGTATGGAAGATAGACAGTAGAAAAAATTATACTACAGTGCGTTACATGGAACAAACCCTTCAGCAAATTTGCAGCTGGGACGCACTGTCCTCAACTCAGTTTTACTGTCTGTATAGGTAACATATGCAGCACATCTGGTATGCATGGTACCTTACTGTTTTGAGACACAGGTAAAGTATAAAAGGGCAGACTGAAAAAATAAGTCTAAAATAAACCCACACTTCCCCCCTCCCCTTTTTTTTTTTCCTTTTTTGTTTAAAAGCAATCATCCTTCTATGTTTAACTGGTTCAAGTATTTTTTAATGTTTAAAAGATAAAAGAAAAATAAAAGGCTGGCAATATTACCTGTCATACTAAGTCACATTCAAGTACTTTCTAGGAAAATTTTGAGGGCCAAAGGCTCAAAATGTTTTAGAAGTTAACAACTCCTTTCCTCAGAATGTTTTACACAGCAATAAATATTAGCAATACCAGCTTCCTCAAGCCATCAGGTTATATGAACAGAAAGCTCTTTAAAAAGTCATCTTGGATATACTGCCACTAGACATTTTCAAACATTAGCAGAGGAGTAGCAGAGTTGTTTGGGGTTACACAGCTAAATAGAATATGTGCCTTATTATTGTCAGTGTCAAAATATACATGTTAAAACCAAAAATATGCATAAAACTTTTTCTGTACTTTTGGAGCAGGCTAACATATTTAAACCTGTATAAAAAGTGACAGAAAAACCATATTAAGTATAAAACTTAGCCAAGCTATTGTTTGTAATATTGCACTCTTTTAAATAAAGTGCTGTAGTATTTTTCACTATTGTGACACTAATTCTTATAAATGTAATTGACACAAAATTGCCTACAAGTGTAACAAATAATTGTGACTTTTTGCCTGAGGGAGAAAAAGAAAAAAGATAATTATGAAAAATGTGCTAAACATATATAGGTATACATTAAATCTGCACAAATTATAGCAAATTTTGCTGTTTATAGCCATAATCATCTGGTTATAAAAGAAATACTGGAATTCTCATGTCTCTACTTAACTACTCCAGTGTATCAACAGAAAATCACCCTATTTTACAGAGCTTACTATTGAACATCTACTCAACAGATTAAGAATATGGTTTTGGGATTTAAATATTCCAATCCTCTATACTTTAAACAAGATTCTTGGAATTGTATCTATGTTTCTGTGCAGACCCTCTCCAAACAAGGCTAACATCACCCTAATCTCCTAAACCATTCAAAATACCGACACACCTTTTGATAAATTATACATTTCTATCTCCTAATGAGCAATCAGTACATAAAGCTTTAAAGTATATCCAGGGCTGTAACACACCCTGGCTGCCATGTGCACATACCCTTCCAAAATTACCCCCAACTGCTCTACTTTCCATGAGATTCAAAGACACATTTAGAAACTGTATCCTTTACCTTTCCCCATCACTGCTACGTCTGAATGGTTAAAATGTTCTGCTACGTGAAAGAGGTCCTTGTTAGGGGCAAAGTAGTTCCCACAATAGATGGGGTGTAACATCGACTCAAATGTTTTTTTCATTTCTCTTTGAATAAATGTGCTAAACAATGACAGATAATGAAACATTTAAAATCAGACATAGGTAGTGAATGTACTTGGCTACTTTTAATTTTCAATAGTGTATGCAAAAAGTTTTAGATATTGAAATTTGAAACACTCCTTCATACTGAGTGCAGCTGACTAGAGTATGTTAAACTGCTTTGCAGGAAGATCAGACAGGCATGGGACTGCAATTATATATCACAATACCCTTTTCTGGGTTCACAGCTCTATTCATCTTTTAGAAACACTGAAGGACAGATTGGACATAGGGGAACGGATTAGCCACAGGACGACCTGTATTTCCACACAAAAGCCTAAGTGTGGAAAAAAGGCACCCTGTGTCACCCATTCTTCACTTCCTGAAAAAAACATATTCATGAAAATAGACATTTAAACAGCTCTTTCCCACTCATCTCAGAACAAGCATTCATTGTTTCTTAACACCATTTATATGGTAGTAATATAATGCTACTACCAAACTGCCTCGATTCACAAATGCATACAAAAATATTTAAGAATTAAGACAGGGCCACTTTAGCATAGGAACTAAACTGAAATTAACATGAAATTAACATTAATTATGAAAAAAAATCTCAGTTGACTGTTGCAACATACAATCTCATATTTATGAATGGGACTGAAGGAGAATTTGGTTCTGGTAATAAGAGGGACATCATGGAAGTTCTACATACTATAGCCATGCAGTACAACTGAAATTATAAAAATACATTTTGTTAATAGGTCATAAGAGCATATCATACCAGATAATATCAGTAATTTCATCTGACTAAAAGGAACACAGAAAAAGTCATGTAGAAATTATATAATTTTTATGAAGTAAAGTTTATGTCAGTTTTCTTTTAAAACCTAGCTCTGAAAAAAAAAAAAAGCAATAAATATTATGAAACATGAAAAAATGGAAAGACCATGCATTAATAAATGAGGTTTGAACTTTAATTAATTTTACATGTCATTCTCTTAAATCAATTGTCTTGCATACAAAAGAGATGCTTGGTGTATGAACTTGTACTGTCAACTTGTCTCAGGAGATAGGTGTTATCAGCTAATCTGATCAAGCTAGTCAAACTGGTGGCTTATTTGAATGTTCTTTGGGACAACAGGAAATTTTCCTTCTGTACAAGCAATAAATAAATGAAAATGTCCAGGAATTTAACTTAGGAGTTCAACCACACAGCTGAGCTACAAACAGCAAGCCCATGTAGCTCATTAGGCTCCAATGGAAAATTAATCTTTTTGCCAGGAAATCAACAGTCTAACGTGTCATGTGCAATAAGACATAGCATTCCTAACTTTTTATAAAATTATAATGTAAAGGAACAACGTTGACATCAGAAAACTATTTCAAGTCTTATGAAGGTAGTGAGGTAATCTCACATGCACTCTTCTTTATACATATTTACTTAATAAACTAATGTGGTAGGCATATGGTTAAATTATTTGCTAGTTCTTTTCTCACACTTTTTGTTTTCTTACTGAAAGTAACATAAAACACCATAAAACAACAGGTTTTTAAATGAAAGGTAAGAAACTTAAATGTAAATCTTATTTTGCAAATTGCTTACAATATATAGCTTAAATTCAATATTATCTATTTCTCATTGTCTTATGTGCCTTCATTTAAATATATTATGCTTAAACCATTCATTTTTATTGACTATTTTAAAAGTTCTTCATAAAGAAAAAACTCAGTTTTACCATGCAGACTTTCATACAACTCCACTAAACTATTCAGAGTCCTGATTGAAACTACAGGGAGGAGGGAATACATACACTGCTGAAGTAATTATACTGAAAGGGTCAAAATGCTGTTGTGGAGATTAGCACCTATCAAGAAGTCTGACAGCTATCCCAATACATGCAATTTACAGCCGGTATAGAGTTTGCATTGCTACAGAAAGCAGAAATGGTTCAGGAACAAATATAAACAAACTGATGTAATTAAGTTATCCAACAAGCTAAAGAGCTTCAGTTTGCTCTCTGCAGTCCATGTTAAGAATGGTTGTAACTGTTGGAGAAATGTAAAATGTGTTAAAAATCCTTCATGTATGGCCATGGTTTCTGTTTTTATAAAATAATTTGCTAGCTTTCTATTCCTACAAGGCAGGATGAAATATTTTAAGGGAACCAAAATGCTTCTTCCTTTATAGATTTTTTACAGCAGCATAGACCTTAAGCCCTGAAAGACTGAAGAAGAAAAAAAGCAGTATAATGACAAATAGTGTAAAAAATAGCCTGAAATGCTGCAAAATCTCCTCAAATCAGGCCATGTCATTAGACAGCTATATATAAATACAGTTGTCTGAGCATTTTAAAAGAATGTTAAATAAGTCACTATGTGGGAGGCATTGCACACAATGCAATTACAGCATGGGTAGGTTTCTTAAATGAGAAATCTTTAGCACTGGAGATATCTGGATAATGCTTCTATATTAACCAGATCCGGCAAATAAGTGTTTATTAATTTCAGGGGAAAAAAAAAAAAATCTGTGAAAACATAGAGTCTCATGCTTTTTTAGACTGACTGACACTAAATTAAAATCCGTACTGATACTTCAGTGGTTGCAAGGTTGTCGCTTTGCCCAGCCTTGAGTGAAACTTTGTCCCAGTCACAAAAAAGTTTTCTCCCTGCTTTACACAGCCAGCACTCCAAGGTGTGTTTGGCTCCTGTTTCCTCCAGCTATAATCTCAACTATATTACAACGGTATGAAAGAAACAAGGGATTCATCAAAACCCCCATATTGTTGTGTTATCTTTGTTAACACTGCTTAAAAAACAGGACTGGACTTTCTCATACACCACCATAGAATCTCAGAGTAAAGTTTGCTATACAAGTGAAATAGAGAATAATTATTTCAGAAGATGGGG
>VZTJ01006420.1:51558-72917 GCA_013397795.1 Orthonyx spaldingii | reverse complement strand
CTGGTGGCTGTGTTGGTCTCGGGACAGTGGTGTGTTGGAGTGTCTGTGGCAGGGGAGGGCGTTGGTGCTGGTGTTCTTGTCTCTCGAGGTGGTATTGGCAGCATTTTGCCTGTTCGTTGAGGGGAGTGAAACGCCAAATTAGTGACACATGGTTCTATTGTGAGGATATTGTGGGGTTTCTGTGGTTTTCCTTGCTCTTTGCAGGCATCTCTCATTCCTCTTATAGTTTCACTGAATTTCCCTTGGTGCCCGTAGGAAGACACTCCGCTTCAGTTGTTGTATAGTATCTTGGACTTTACCCTTTTTCCTAAACTTATTTGTCATGGTGGACAGGGGAAGTAGGAGAGTGTTTGGTTTTGAGGATTTCTGAAATCAGCCTCACTTAACTCCTCCAAAAGTAAGCATTTTGAGGATTTTTAAAGTAGTATTTCCTGAATGAGAGTTGCACGGATGGGGATGTGCCAACGAAGTTCCTAGTGCAGAAGGAAGGAAGTGGTGGTACTGAGATTCACTGCTGAGGTGCTGAGCTGATTGAGCTGTCCTATCTTATAATGCATTAGAGCTTATAATTTTATTCTGTAGAATTCCAGTTACACACTTTAACTGCGGGGATTTCCAGCACACCCCTTTTACTAGTGTGCATGGAGATTCCTCGCTTGAGTGGGGACACACCTCTAGGTTATTCCTTGAGACTGAGCAAAAGTATTTGCCCACAGTTACTGGGTTAATTGCATCATTTTGTAGTACATTATTAACCTGGCTTTGAAAGGATTGGTTTAATAGAGCACTGTAAAAGTGTTTTCAACTATCTGTAATGTGTGGCAGATAATTCTGATGAAGATTATTTAATCATTGTCATAATCAATTTTAATAATGTTTTTCTTGTCTAAATATATTTCCTATATAAATATGTAAATAAATATGTCCATAATCCTGCAGGACAAAGTGGTATAAAGGCTCAGTTACACTTACATAATCTTTTAGAGATGAAGTGTTTACCAGATCTGGGACTAGGAGTGGATTAAGCCACACCCAGATTTCTCTCTGAGAACGAGTTTAGCAAGCAAGGGTGCCCTTTCTAAACCTCAGTGGGAGGCCTTCCTGATAAACGTTGTCTAAAGCTTCCATTCTGCGTGGGACACTTCTCAAGTCTTCTTGTAATTCTCCATTAATTGCTTTGGCGTTTTTACCTACCATATAGTTGTTTTCTTTGTATTCATATGAATAAATTGTTGCTTTTTACACTTTGAAAGAGTTATAAAATGGTTTATTTCTCAGGAAACTCAGGAGCTCATTAAGTCCAGATGACCTTTGAGGAGGTGGCTCTGGGTCTAAGCATCTGAGCACTGAATGTTTATTGATGAAACTTCTGCAGTCTCTTGGTTCCCTTTTGCAGTTTGACTTTCATTGTGATGGGGTTTAAGAAGTCTCCTCTAAGATGTTGCTTTTGAACAAAAAAGAAGTTTTTACAATTATTTTTAAAGGTGTGTTTTGCCCTGGATATCCCAAGTGCAGTGTGATGCTGAGAGGAGTTTGTATCAGAAGACCCTGCTCATGGCCTTGTCCACTGATGCTTTTAGATACATCTCCAGGAATGGATATCACTCAACTTCTCTAATCCCTATTCTAGTGTTGTATCACCAGAATATACAAAATGATACAAGTGTGTTTATTCTGTCATGTTTGAATTCCCTGTATTCCACTCCTGGTTTTGTCTGAGAATGGTTTAGTTCCTTCAGCCACTGCAGAGAAGACAGAACCAATCAGGTCTCCATTCCTGGTGTAAAAGGGTATTTCTGGTTAGGAGCATCAGAAGGACAGCAGTGCCACGTGGAAGTTTCGTCTTGAGAGGTCCTGCTGTGTACCTGAATATATAAGAGAGCTAGTGGAAGAGCTCACCAAGCCACTCCCCATCATTTACCAGCATTCCTGGCTAACTGAGGAGGTCCCAGACAGCTGGAGAGTGGCCAGGGTAATGCTTATCTACAGGAAGGGTCAGAAGTAGAATCTAGGGAGCTACAGGCCTGTCAGCCTGACCTTGATGCTGGGAAAACTCATGGAGGTCTTCTTGAGTGCCCATCACATGGTGCATACGGGAGATCCAGGGGATCAGGCCCAGCCAGCATGGGTTTGTGAAAGGCATAACTGCCTGACCCGATCTGCTTCTGTAACAAGGTGACCCTCTTAGTGGATGAGAGAAAGGCTAAGAATGTTGACTCCCTGGACTTTAGAAAAGTCTTTGACACCGTATCCCACAGAATTCTCCTGGAGACACTAGCTGCCTGTGGCTTGGATGCTCTGTTCTTCTGTTCCCTGAGTTAAAAACTGGCTGATGGCCTGACCCAGAGTGTGCTGGTGAATGCAATTACTTGCAGCAGGCAGCTGGTCACTAGTGGTGTCCCCTAGGGATCAGTGTTCAAGCCAGTCCTGTGTGATATCTTTATGAATTATCTGAATGAGGGAATCAAGTGTACCTTCAGTCAGTTTGAGAACAACGCCAAGCTGGGTGTGAGTGTGGATCTGCTAGAGGGCGGGAAGGCTCTGCAGAGGGATCTGGACAGGCTGGATCCATGGGCTGAGGGCCACCATGTGAGGTTCAACAAGGCCAAGTGCTGGGTCCTGCCCTTGGGTCACAACAACCCCTGCAGCGCCAGGCTGGGGCAGAGTGGCTGGAAAGCTTCTGGGTGGGAAAGGACCTGGAGGCACTGGTCAACAGTGGCTGAGTATGAGCTGGAGGTGCCAAGAAGGCCAATGGCACTGGGCTTGTGTCAGCAATAGCATGGCCAGCAGGACCAGGGCAGTGACCATCCCTCTGTGCTGGGCACTGGTGAGGCTGTGCCTCGAATCTGGTGTTCAGTTTTGTTCCCTCACAGCAAGAAAGATGCTGAGGTGCTGGAGCATGTCCAGAGAAGGAAATGGAGCTGGGAACAGGTCTGTAGAGTGATATGAGGAGCAGCTGAGGGAACTGGGAGAATTTGATTTGGGGAAAAGGAGGCTTGGGGGAACCTTATCACTCTCTACAACGATCTAAGAGAAGGTTATAACCATGTGGGGATTGGCCTTTTCTCCCAGGCAACTAGCAATAGGAAAGGAAAATGGCCTCAAGTTGTGCCAGGGAGGTTCAGGTTGGATATTAGGGAAAATGTCTTCACTGAAGGAGTGTTCAAAAATTGAGTAGATATGACACTTCATGATATGGCTTAGTGGTATTTGGTCAAAGGGCTTGATGATCCAACCTTCATGATTCCATGATTCTGTATTTGGTTCTGCTTGTTTTCGCACTCAGCTAAATGGGAAGTGATCATTTGTGTTTGCACGGAGCAATGTCCTTGCGTGATGCGGTGGTGGAGGTCGTTTAAGCACAGGAAACAACGTCTTTGGCCCATGCAGCAGGAAGCCAGAGCTGCTGAGCTGAGCAGATACTTTTGGGGTGGTGGTTGGAGGGTGAAGGAGCAGCTGGTGCCAACAGTGTGTGGGCCATTTCCTTCATGGAGAATTCTGTGCTGGTTGGGTTGGACCATGTTGGGTGGTTGTTTTTGGGTGATGGATCTGTTTGCTTGCTAATGATGTGTTGGAGTGAAGCAGGACAATGTGCTCTGTGTACTTTGACTGATCCCCATAGCCACTGGTGTGTAAGCACAGGCAGGAGCATCCTGGGCTAGTTGTGGTGGCTGTAGCAGAGCAGTGAGCAGTTTTGGATATCTCCTGTGGGTTTTGTGTCTTTCTGGTGTTTCTTGGGTGGAGTTAGTAGCACTGGGCTTCTGTTCCTTGTCCAAACCTCTACAGATCTTGATGGGTGTCCTCCTTGATTCTTTGAGGTGCACCTTATTTATGCCACCCTGCTTGTTCCAAACCAGTCCTGTGGCATTGCAGAATGGTTGTTTGTGGTGGGATGATGGTTTAGAGGTGTCTTTCATGTCTTAACATTACTGGAGGGTTTGGATGGGAAAGTGTGGTGGTGGAAGAGGAGGAAGTGTGCAGGGCAGGCATCATGCCATCTGGGCAAATGGGTGACCCAAGGGTCTGGCAGCTGTAAGAGATGCCTAAAGGCTGCAGGACCACGGCAGGTCCCTGAGAGTGGTCTGCTGTCCATAGCTTTTGACCCAGGCAGGAGGCGTGGGCAAGACAGGCTAGGAGGGAGACTCATCCCTGCCTGCCTGCAGGGATCATGTCTTTGCCTGTCAGGTGTAAGCATGAAGCACAATGACCACAGCTTTGCTTTTTTGTTCTCTTTTGTTTTTACAAAAACTCTTTATTTCTAAGAAAAGAATAAATAAATAAATAAATGGCCAGCCAAATAAATAAATAAACAATTACATTAATTAGTTAATTCAATAAGTACCTAAACAGAGTTCTGTGATAAATAGTGATTGACATGAGAGTTCCACAGTGTTCCCTGCATGTCCATGATCCCCTTCCTGCTCATCACGTGAGGTTGCAGTCTAGATGAACACAGTAATTCCGTGGGTAATAAGTACCATCCCTATCCCCAATGCCTCAGCTGTCCATGAGAGTGCAGTGCAGAAATTTCCTCTTCCTTCCTCTCCAGTGGCCATGGTTCGGGTGTGTGGGCTGTGCTACAGACTGACCCCGGTGTCACCACGGTCATACCCATTTCCCCGTCAGCTCATCATTCTGGCTGGAAGAGGTGTGACTGGTACCAAGCGATCCCAGCCAGGGCTGCTGCTGTCACCGCTCATTCCATGGCTGTTGGTGCTGGCTGGGGATGGGTGTTTGCTATCCGCGGGTTTAGTGGGGTCCAGAGCAGCTTGGTGCTTCATTCGCCTTATCAGTCTGTCCACATGTTGGAAGCAGGCAAGAGCTTCAAAGTGAACATGGTCCCAGGCGCAGGCGCTGTAGTTGTGGGCGTGAAGGAAGAGGTGGATGTCCCTGAAGAACTTGTTGATGGCGAGCAGCGGGTTGCGTGGTCCTTTGAAGAGCGTGGCGCTGTCGGGGAGGCATTTCTGGAGCTGGTGGCTGTAGTGCTGGAGTTTGTTGAGGAGGTCGTTGCGAGGCTGGGTGTGCCAGTGCTGGCGGGTGCTGTTGTTGCTGAGGGTGTGGAAGAGGTGCTGGAGGATGCGCAGGGCGGCGGCGGCGGCTTGGTGCGGGTGGAGGTTGTTGCGGAGGAGGGTGTCGGGGAAGAAGGGCGGGTCCTGGAGGTGGCAGGGCTGTATTGTGCTCAGAGCCATGTTCTTGAGAAGCTGGAGTGCATCACCGGGGTTGTGAGTCCACAGGTGGTGGCATGGGAGGCCACTGGCGAGAGCCGTGAGGAGAAGCAGGAGTGCCAGGGTGCTGTGCCGCAGGCAGGGCTGTGGGCATCCACGTACAGCCATGATGGAGCTGTGGCTGCTGTGGAGGAGCCTGGTCTGGCTCGGCAGTGGTGATGGTTGCTTTGCTTGGGATGCTGCTGGTGGGCAGCTTTTTGTGGTGCCCAGGCTTTCCTTTCATCACCATCTTCTTTTTGGTTTCACTTTTCGTTTGCCTTCTCCTGAGGTGACCAGCAGGTGGCTGTACTATGACAACGGGAGCGAACTCTTTCTCAGGGCTGCTGTGCTATTACAGCAGATGAAAGTGTGGTAGAAGAAGTTTGCTGGGTGGCTGTGCTTGGGGATGTGTTTCAGGCTTGTCTTTTCATTTGTTTTGTGTGTTGCCTTTTTTTGGGTTTTATTTTAAAATTTTTCTACCTACCAGCATCTATTGTTTTCTCATTTCATGCTCTAATATTATTTGTATATAATGCTTATTTTGCATGTTAATTAATGTTTTACTGTATTTCTTATTGACAAATATTGTTGGTCTCTCAGTCTTTTAAAATTCTATTTATATGTATGTATATATTTTTAATACATTTTTCTGTGGCATCTGCAGCTTCGCCTAGTGCAAGAGTTTTTACTCTCTGTGCAAATACCTTGCAGAATATTTTGGAGCCGTCTCTCATACCCCTGCATTCAGAGTTAATTACCCTTGGTATGTGGGTAGTTAGAAGTAGATCTACAGATGTCACAAAGGATTTTTCATGAGCTATTAATGCAGTGTTTGTGCTTTCTAGATTTTGGGAGTTTTTTAATTGTGTTGTGAATTTTTTGTGCAAATGTGGCAGCATTAGATGCTCCAGGGGCAGGATCAGGCAGGAATATTTCTATTTCACGTATCAGTCCACTTACATATGAAAAGTGAAAGTGGGAAAAGTTCCAAGTGGAAGTTGTCACTGCTTCCTGTGTAACTTCCAGCAGCAAGAAATCCCAGTGGCTGCTGATAAAGCAAAAATGGGATTTCCTCATAAGGTTCTTCTTAAAATTTAACTCAAGTAATGTGCATATTGTTGCTGTAAAGTCTCCCTGTGGTTTTTTTTGTTGTTTGGGTTCCTTTGGTGTGTGTTACATTGGGATATGCTGTCTTCTCTGTTCAGCTGTTGCAAAAATCTTACAGATTCCTCAGCTGGTACATGTGGTACCCAGCAAGCTGCTTGGTGGAACTTAAATCTATTACGTCTCATCACTTACCCTTTTTTCATCATTTTCTGCCTCACTTTTTGAGCCTATTTCTGATATTTCACTTTTGGTTTTAGGCAACTTCTGCTTTTGTAGGTCAGGGGATATCTGTGTTGTTTGAAGAGCAGAGTGTCTTCTCTGATAGTTTCCTTTGGGCAGGTACAAACTGCAGAATTAACTGGCTTGCACTTGTATTTTCTAAAGAGTTTTAAGTTTGAATGCGTGTATGCACATGTAGGATATGGGTATTCAGCACTGAAGTGGTTTTCCCCGGGCTGAGGTGCTGTGCAAATAATTGCAACACTTACACCCTCTTCTCATGCAGATTTGATTATATTTTGTCCAGCTTGTACAGGGGGAAAATGTTAGTGTGTCAGTTCATATCTGCTGAACTGTGTTCACATCTCTTCTCTAAATCTTCTTTTTGTTGCATTTTCATCAGAAGGTTATGAGAGTGCTGCTTTTGAATAACCCGCTAAGACTTTTAATGTGAATTTTGTTGTGTTGTGCCAAGTGATTCATGCTGGAGTTCCTAGGGGGAAATTACCAGGGAAGGAAAGGTTGATGAAGTAATGACACTATTACAAGTTACAGAAAGCACCTGCAATACTAAAACTTTGCCACATTATTTCATGTTCAGTGATGGGAGATTTGGTGTAGGAGACAGGGAAGTGATGCATGGAAGTGGATCAAGGTAGAGGATGCTGTCAACTCTGAGAAAACATTTGAGGTGCCATGGCATTTGCAGAGAGGGGTATGACATATGAGGAAACTTTTCTAGTGTTTGAGAATGTATGGAAATGGATACATTACTACTTATAGCATCATCTCATTCTGAATTGGAGGTGGCGAGGAGCAGAACCTGAAAATTAGGAGAAAAAAAATAGAGTACTAGACCTACAGGTGGAGTTCACCCAAAGAGAGAAGGGCAAACTTCTTGCCTTTTCTCCCAAACTGAACTCAAAATACTGCTTTGGTTTTGCTACCATGCCTGTCATTTCAGAGTGCAAGCTGTCTAGTAGTGCTTACCTTCTTGTAGAAGACCTAGAAGAATGATCTGAGGCAGTGGTTTCCACCTTTTTTATGCACCTTATCAGCAAAAAATTTGTGAGCACTCAACTTCAATATATTTTTATTTCTGAGTTATATACATATACCCCTGTACTAATATATATGTTATAAAACATACATAAAAATAAAAATGAAAAAAAGAGAGAAAGGTTGAACAAACGCTATTTAAAATTTCTCTAAGTTGTATTTATCAAAGATACCAAATCCATTTTCTTCCTTCACCCTAGTGGGTTGTGATGCACACCCCACTTTGGAGACTACTGACCTGAGGGCTCCTTTAAAATAGTTTAAATAAGTTTTCCAGTCATCCAATAGTAACTTTTTTTTTCACTCTCTTTTAATGTTTTTGCTGTTTTCCTAGTTTTCCACTTTTAGAAAACAGAGCACAGTACAAGGGCAAAACCCTTAGACTTACATCCATCTTGTGATTACAGTCCTGGCCTGACCCCAGGCCTTTGACCCACAATGGTCAGTTCTCCTTCAGACAGTATCACTGGAAGATGACAGCTCAGAGATGGGAGCTGTGAGGGAAATCACTTAGTCATTGCCTTTAACTTACCATTAAGAGATGAAATATTTGTATACAACATGAAAAATGTCTATAAAGTAGGTTTATTTTTAGCTTGAGGATCCAGGTAAATTTTCAGCTCTGCTGCCTGATGTAAGGTCAACTTCCACCCAAACTTCCTTTAGTTCTTGCTTTTTAAATTTTCTTCTGTGTCTAGTATGCAGTTCATAAGATCTGTCCAGCTGTGTTACAGATTCAACTATTAATAAATGATGTTGTCTCTTTCCAAGGATTACTATGGAATTACATTCCCTGCTCCTGCAACCTTGACAGGCAGAGATGGGAGCCTTGCTAACAACCCGTACTCAGGTGAGTGCTAGTTAAAGATGAGGATGGCAAGTGAGATGTGCTGGTTTTTCAGTGCAGATCATCCTGCTGTTGCTCAAGAACAAGTTGCTTTTCCCTTCTGTGACCAAAGAAGTCCTTCCTTGTTCCTGCTCTTGCTCTTTAGCTGTCATTGTGCAAAGATGATACTACTGCCATCCAGGATTTTGGCCAGTGGTTTTCATCCACTGCCATCTGATTACAGCTTAAAATCGTAGCCATAGGCATTGTGGTTCCTATAATGATGGTATTAAGTGCTGTCATACTTCCTGGTAACCAGAAAATGGAATACTGGTTGGGAGTGAGATAGAATGGATTGATGTATGTCACCTCCTTGGTAAACATGTGAACATGCTGCTCTGTAGGCTGCCAGCAAACACAAGTATTTGTGAATTTTCTGCTTCATGATCATTTCTCTTGAGACGCTATTTTTGGGTTAGTAACTGAATTTCCTTCCTACTTCTTCAATAAGGTGGCCCACGATGCAAGCCTTGCTTTCCTGGCCTTCAGCTACTGTCTTCAGAACTTTGGTGGTGTGAGGAACTGGACATCTTAACTAGTCATGCTTGACAAATAAACAGACATTGGCAAAAATATTCCCATCACTGCCTGTAAATCCTAACCTGCTTTCAGCCCATGAAGCTTAGCTAAACAGGTTAACCTCCAGGAGAGTCACACTTTAACCCAACAACCATTGGCTCCCTAGCTATTTACCATGCTTCTGCTTTTAGCATGTTTTATTGCAATGATCTGATAGTAATGAGTCTGCTCAGACTGTGTGAGATAGGTGAGTATTGGGCATCTCTCTTTAACAATGGATTAGCCATGGCACAGAGTTCTGTGCCACGAACAGGCAATGTCCCTGTGGCTGTCAGGAACAGAGACGGGGTAAGGGCTTCCCAGGAACGACTGCAGGCTTTCAGGTGTAGGATGTGTCCTGTTCTGTAGTTGTCTGCTTGTATTCAGAGGATTTAAATCCATTGAATTCTCCACCTTTGCAGTATCTTTGACAGCTTTTCTGATCAGTTCTTTCTTTCACAGGTGATGTAACAAAATTTGGCCGGGGAGATTCTGCCTCTCCTGCTCCTGCAACCACACTGGCCCAGCCACAGCAGAACCAGACACAGACTCACCACACGACTCAGCAGCCCTTCCTCAACCCGACCCTGCCCCCGGGGTACAGCTACACTGGGCTCCCTTACTATGCTGGAATGCCCGGTGTTCCCAGTGCATTCCAATATGGGCCAACCATGTTTGTAAGTGTGACAGCCTAAACTGTAACCCTCCCTGCATGCCTCTCTGGTTTTGCTTCCTCCAGCCCAAACACTGCATCTTGGAATTACAGAAAGGTTTAAGTTGGAAGGTATCATCAAAGACCGTCTTGTTCTAATCCCCCTGCTTGGCCAGGGACACCTTCCACTAGACCAGGTTGCTCAGAGCCCCATCCAACCTGGCCTTGAACACTTCCAGGGATGGGCCATCCACAGCTTCTCTGGGCAACCAGTGCCAGTGCCTCACCACCCTCATGGTGATGACTATGTTCCTTTTCTCCAATCTAAATCTCCCATCTTTCAAAGCTGTCCTTTGTCCTGTCACTCCAGGGTCTAGTAAATGTTTTTCCCATCTTTTCTATAAGCCTCCTTTAAGTGTAGAAAGGTCACAATAAGGTCTCCCCAGAGCCTTCTTTTCTCCAGGATGAACAGCCCCCAACTCTCAACCTGTCCTCATAGCAGAGAGGTGCTCATCCCTATGATCATCTTCGTGACCTCCTCTGGATCTGCTCTAACAGATCCACAGCTTCCTCATACTGAGAACCCCAGAGCTGAAGTCAGTGTTCAGGTGGATTCCCATTAGAATAGAATAGAGTCAGCTTCCCCAGTCTGCAGGAGATTCCAAAAACATGCAACATGAGAAAATAGTTGCAGTCCCACCCAGAAGAAAACAAAAATGTAAAAGGCCAGATCTCATGGAATCCTATGCAAGTTTCTGTTAATAGCTGACAGCTGCAGCTTCTGGGCTTGATGTTCCTGAAAGCCCTTACTAGTCTCTGGAGAGTCAAGGAGAGACCCAAAGCTGAGTCACGTGAGCTGAGAGAGCCTGGATGTAGGAGATCCCATTAAGTCAGGGAGCAGGATTGGAAATCTCAGGAGGAAGAAGGTTATTTGGGAAGAGATGCTACTCCAGGCAGAAGGGTAGATGAGGCTATTTAGGGCCCTGTAGTATTTCATGAACAGCCTCAGGCAGGAATTGATGTTTACTTTGTTTCTGTGGTTGTTCTTCTCAGGTTTGTGGGTAAAAGTTTGCCATTTACATTCAGCATAGGAAAGAAATACGCAGCCTGTTCTGAGGGAAGGCTCTGCAATCACAGGAACAGCTCTAGGAGAAAATTTGGGGCACAAATCCACTGCAGCAAGTTACTGCTGTAAGCAGTCTAATGCCATCCCAGTTCTCCCAACTCCAGACTGAATTCCCGACATGCGGTGGAAGGTGCCTTCCCCACTAGATGGCAGCAGGAGCCTGTGTTCCCCAGCTAACACCACCTTTTGTTCCTGTCCTTTGTCCAGGTACCTCCAGCATCTGCTAAACAGCATGGAGTCAACCTGAACACGGCGTCGACTCCCTTCCAGCAGGCGAGTGGCTACGGCCAGCATGGCTACGGTGCAGGTAAGGCCCCAGCCCCGCTCCCACGAGTGCCCGCGGCGCCCCGGCGCTCCGTAACGCCCTGTCTTGTGCACACCGGCAGGCTACGATGACCTAACACAGGGAACGGCAGCTGGAGAGTACAGCAAAGGAGGCTACAGTGGGTCATCTCAAGCACAAAACAAATCTGCTGGCACTGGACCTGGGAAAGGTAACTTCTGGAGACCGGAGGTTGCTCTGGAGAGGGATTTAGCCGGGCAAACTCCCAGTGCTGTGCAGTCAGCACAGCAGCCAGCTCTAAATAGGGTCGTGATCCAAGCTGTTTCTCCATCTCCCGTATACAAAACGCTTTTCTAATGGCCCAGTTGTTCCTTCTAAACCTCATGGCTGAACTTTGCATAAGGATTTATGTGGCTGATGCACAGCTTGGTCCAATTGCACATGGGAGAAACGGTAAGCTGTTTCCTAAGCCAGAGCTTTCTTTGCTGAATAATATAGTGATCCTTCAACAGTGCTATGTTTTTGAAACTTGAGCAGTTCAGTGCTGTTGCTGAAATGATCCTCTGCCAAATCACGGCTAGATTTTTAAGTTTCTTGGTAGGCACCTGAGACGGCCGGGTGTTAGAGAGGAGCAGGGCACTTCACACATCTCTGGGCTGTCTAGGTACTGCCTGTACACCCTGTAACTCATAGCGTGTCATGCCTGGAAGTGTTTCCTTTGTGACCATAAAAGCTGAAGAATTTATATAGCCCATACAAAAGCTTTATTTGACACATGCTGGTTTTATCTGAGAAGTGTATACGGGGCTGCTTTATCCTTGTGCTCAAGCAAATACCAAGAATTAGCTGTGCATTTGAAACACCAGGTCATCACACTCTGCTTGGTGGAGAAGCAATCCAGAAAGGAGCAGTGTCCAAGTAGGGTTACAAGCTTAGAGCTGTGCACACCCTCCGAGTCTGGTCCTCTGATTCACTGAACAAAGCAACTGCTGGCTTTATTCTGATCCAAGTGAAATGATCAGAGCCAACCTTTATAAAACTGTGAATAAGTGTCTGGTTTTAGAGCCACGTTGATGGTGTGTGTTTATGAGCCTGTTGTGGCACCAGCCAGTCCGGGTGAGAGCCAGGCTGAGCCAGTGATGCTGATATTATCAGGGCAGGGGAGCGCTGCAGACCTCACTCTGCTGCAGGATGTGGAAGGACAGGGGCTCAAGATGTGTAGGAGATGCTGAGTCTTACCACTCAGGGCTCTACTGGAAAGCTCTTGAATGCTGCAATAAAACTGAATGCACCTCTGATCCTAGGGGCAAGTTGGCTTTTTGTGAGCTTCAGGGAGTGTTCAGTGCAGCCAACTGCTGCCTGATGAAGTGCATTGGAATCCCAGTGTTAATGACTGGATTGTGGACCTCAGTGATTTATCCCAGTGGGCTTTTGCAGTGGGAACAAGAAGCTGAGCCCTTTGCTCTTGTGTGGGAGTGGGTCTGAGATCATGGAGAACCAGCATGGCAGTGCACCCCCTGAGGCTGCCAGAGGTGCCAGGAGCAAAGCATGGGATGATGGGGTGACATTCTCACTGTTGGCATTTCTGTTTTCCAGGTGTTTCTGTGACCTCAAGTAACACGGGTGTGCCTGATATCAGCGGCTCAGTCTATAACAAGACTCAGGTGAGGAGTGCCGGACCCTCCTCCCACAGGGCCCAAGGCTGGTGACTCCTGTTCCCAGGCTGGCCAGTCCCAGGGTCAGCAGGCCACGGCATCTCTAGCTCTGGCTCTGTTGGCTGTTGGGGTGAAGTCTCATCCTCTCTCCCACTGTTTCTGCGGTGTCAGCTCCTGACAGCAGCTGCTGGCAGAGGCTCAGTGTTCCCCATGCAGCACACTGCCCACACCACCCCATGCCAGCTGTGTCCTGGGTGCAAATGACATTATTGGTGCTAGCATTTTTAGGCAAAGTAACCCCCAAAATAGGTGAGTTGAGAGGTTGCTTGCTTTCCAGAGGGACCAGGCAGTAGTGCCCGCCTCTAATACCCAAGGGTCCCTGTCCTATGCTCTGCTGTAGCCATTGCTCAGTGTGCAGCTTCTCAGGCAAAGCAGAAAGTGCTTTGGCAACCTGTGGTGTGCATTGGGCTTTTGTCCAGCTCCTGTTTGCTCCTCCCTGAACTCTCAGCAGGGGAAATCAGTGTCTGGCTGTGATCCATGCTTACAGGTAGGAAGCCAGCTCTCATCTCCATGCTTAGGGGTCAAACTTTGGCCAGCAAGGGGAAAATGTTGCTGCAAGTTCCTGTATTTTTGTTGGGCTGCCCTGGATAGGTTGAGTAATTCCAGGCTGAACCCACTTAGTGTAGGAAGGACTGATTAGGCAGCTGCTACCATCCCATGTCCCTCTGAATGAAAAGAGGTCAGGGAAAAAAACCCACAATGTCTGTGAAAATAAAAATTTCAAGAGCCATTAGTGGAGAAATAGGGGTGGGAACAGGTATTCAGTGTGACTTGGCTTCCTCGTGGGGTAGGTGAAGGGTTCAGGTGGTGTGTGTTTGGGCCACTCTTGTTCTGGTCTGGCTAGGGCTACTCACCCCAGTCTCTGACACTGTGCCCATTGCCCCCCTGTGCAGACGTTTGACAAGCAGGGATTCCATGCTGGCACTCCGCCTCCCTTCAGCCTGCCTTCTGCTCTCGGATCCACTGGGCCCCTGAACCCTGGTGCTGCCCCAGGTTACGCTCCAGCCCCGTTTCTGCACATCCTTCCTGCACATCAGCAGCCTCATTCCCAGATGCTGCATCACCACCTTCAGCAGGATGGGCAGGTAAGTCGGCCCCTTCTGCCTCTATTCCCAAGAGCATTCCCAAGAGCACATTGCTCCCCCATCCCAGCAGGGTCTTGGGGTGTTTGTTCCCTTCTGTTGTTTGCTTTGCTCGCTGGGAAAGGGCCTTGGCAGCAGTAGCTGTTGATCAGAGTGGGGAGAGAGCCTCATGAAGATCAACAAGGGGAAATGCCACATCCTGTCCCTGGGGAGAAAACAGCCCTGTGCACCAATGTAAGTCAGGGAACACCCAGCTGGGAAGCAGCTCAGCTGAAAACCTGGGGGGCCTGGTGAGCACAAGTTGACCATGAGCCACCAATGTGCCCTTGCAGCAAAAACGGACAACGGGGTCCTGAGCTGCACCAGGCACAGCACTGCCAGCAGGTCAAGGGATCCCTGCCCTCTGCTCTGGTGAGGCCACAGCTGCAGCATCGTGTCCAGTGCTTGGCTCCCCACTGTGGGAGAGACGTGGATGTCTTGGATAGTGTCCAGAGAAGGACTGACAAAGGGGCTGGATCATGTCTCCTGTAAGGAAAGGCTGGGGGAGCTGGGAGAGTTCAGCCTGGAGAGCACTGAGAGGGGATCTCATTAAGTATAGAAAGGGAAGACATAAAGAGGACAGAGCCAGGCTCTTTCCAGTGGTGTCCAGAAACAGGGGAGTTGAGCACAGACTGGAACACAAGAAGTTCCCTCTGAATATAATGGAAAATGTTTTTGCTGGGGTGGTGACCAAGCACTGCCCAGGAGCCTCCATCCTTGAAGTTGTCTGGAGATGGTGCTGGGCAGCTGGCTCTAGGTGATTCTGCTTGAGCACAGGGGTTGCACAAGATTCGTCAGGAGATCCTTGCCAGCCTCAGCCAGGCTGTGATTCCATCCTGCTGTGGGCTGGGGAGGGATGGTTTGTGGGGTGTGAAGCTGAGGCAGGTCCTGCTGTCCCGTCTCTGTGGCAGTAGGGCAGGATGTGAGCACCTGTGCTGTGATTCTGGGGGAAAACCAGAACCCTTGCAGGCTGCATGTCAGCTCTGATTTGGTTTCACCTGCATGTGTGCTTACTTTCCTAACACTAAATACTGCCTGAAAAAACCAGTGTTCAGACTTAGACGCCAGTAATAGGACATGATGTTGTGCTCCACATGTGTGACGTCCTTGTCTGGTGCACCACTTCAGCTCACCTTGGGAAAGCTCCTGTTCCGTGCCTGGCCCTGCTCCTCACTTTCCTTTTGCTTGAGCCTGTTGTGGGTGGGAGGCAGCGGGATAGTGCATCCCTGAGCTCCTGCTTGGTGTGTCCATGGCTGCTTGGCTGGGATCATGGGATGTAGAGATGGTGCAGGGCAGAAACAGATCTGTTCAGGGGGAGCATTGCTGTGCTGCTGGGAGTCAGGGCTGTCCCTGGCAATGTTGGCATGGCTTGTCTTCCTGGGCGTGCTGGTGCTATGGCAGCTGATGGCCCTGTCTCCTTTGTTTCCCGTTTCTAGGGTGGATCTGGCCAACGCAACCAACCCAGCACCATGCAGCAAAAGTCTCAGGCTACCAAAACCGCCTATGGCACTTCTCCATACTGGACAAACTAAATCCGAAACTGGGGACGGGGGAGAGAATGAAAGGAGAGGAGGAAGAAAAAAAACCAGAAAATAAAAGAGAAAAAAGAAAATAAAAGCCGAAGCCCATTCCTGGAATTCTTAGAAAAAGTAACTGCTCAGCCAAATGTCTGTGCGGGGAGAACTGCAGCCAGTCAGCCATCCTCTGTGTGACTCGCCTGCTTCCTCTTTGAGTTGCTGTTATATGTAATATATTTATGTATGTATTTGTAAATGTAATAGAGCCTAAATGTGGTTTTCTGCATCTTGCAGCCTGTTTTATTTTCTTTGTAGGAAAACTAATTATTCATTTTCCATCTGCACCAGGGCATCCTTCTTTGGTTTTTTTTTAAGCTCTATGGGTTTTGTAACTCTGTCGAAGACAAACTGCGCCTTTTTTTGAAGCTGGAGCCCATTTATTTAATGCAGTTCTAAATTCAGACAAATAAGGAGATCTGCCCTCCAAAAAACCCAAATCAAGATGTGTCCTGTTGGTTTGATTTTAACCCCCGGCCCCCAATATAGCTGTTGTTTTAGAGGGGGAAAATATAAGAAAAAAAAAAAAGTTTTGTGGGCCTTCCCCTTTCTTTCATTTCCTCCCTCCCTCTTGCTGTGGAAGACAAACTCTTGTGGGCAGTTTCATCACTGTGGCCTTGAGCTGCAGTCTCAACTTTTAATTTTTCAATTTTTTAATATAAAGAAAAAGGACAGGGTTCTATTTTTTGTTTTGGGGGGAGGGTTTGTTGTTGGTGTTGTTTTTCCCTAGCAAGAGACTTTGGATGGCTCAGTGTGTCCCAGAACCTCCTTTGCATCATTAGAGGCAAAAACTATGTAGCGGTTTCTTAAATAAAAGTATAAGCTGTGTCTTGTACCTCTTTTTGCCCTGAGCCACCTTCCCAGGAAAGCCAGAGCTACTGGATGGAAACTTCATTTGTCCCTCCCCACTTTTTTTAAAACAAAGACCTTGGAGGCAACTCCTGGTCCTTCTTGTCCTGCACCAGTGCAGTGAATGTTCTAGGAGTTTCATTTCTTTATAGCCGTTCCTCCACCTAATAAAGATCTGAGCATATCACTGGTGTTTATCTGCATTTTCAAAGGCTCCAGGAGCAGTTTTACAGCCTGTGCCTTTCCACCTGCTCCTGCAACAGCAGCCAAGCTGGGAGGGTAAGAGCAACAGGTGGATCTGAGAGGGTGAGTTCTGTGTGCTGAGAGCTCTCAGGCACTGGCAGCAGGCACCCACCCTCCTGCCATGAGCAGCCTGTCTCTGCCTTTGGTGTCTCCTGGGGCGGAGCTCTGAGCCCCTGCGAGCAGCGGGGATTGCTAAGGACGGAGCACAGCTGCAGTTCTGCCCTCTCTCGCTTTGCCCCCAAGGCCCATGGGCTCCACTGGGAGGAAGGGCAGGGGTGTGAGGGAATCCTGAGAGAAGTCTCCTGCCCCAGGCTTATCCTTCTGATCATCCTGCCCCCATGCAGCAGAGGAGGTGGGTAAATGTGAAGCACACAACAGGTGAGGGTTTTTTCTTTCAGTATCCACGAGAAAAAAGAAGTCCGTTTCTACTCTGAAAACCGTTTTTCTTTCCCTGTTACCAGCTCTTGGGCCCTGTGAGACCCAGTTGTCACCCAACCCTCCCCCAGCCTCTGTAAGCAGCACAAGAACTACACTGGCATTCCTCTGCCCTGGCTCAGGTTTTGACACTGGTTGAACTCCAACAGCTGCTCCAAGCCCGTGGCAGCTGCTGCCTCACTGCCACCGGCTTTGGGGCCTGAATGTCAGGGAGGGCAAAATGGTTCTGCAGGCTGGGGCCTGTCAGCCTGTACAAGGCTGCTTCAGCAGCTGAGCCCTCACAGCAGCAGCACCTCATTTACCCGCTTCAAAACACAAAACCTCCCCAGAGCTGCCTTCACACTCTTCAGGGCTTAATTGGAGATACTCAGTGCTACCCCGCAGGCGTAGCTCAGTTCTTGTGTGTGTGTCATGGCCCAGAAGCAGCTGGAGCTGGGGAAAGGCAACAGGTGAGAGTTGGTGCCAGCCACCAGCAGCCCCTGAGCCTCAGGTTCCACACTTTCCCAGCTGCCCTGGGGCCCTGCCCGCAGGCAGTGTTGCCTTCAGCCACGGGCAGGCTCCTCGCTTCCTGAGACTCAACAAAATGTTTCTCGCTTTGCCTACACTGTCACTTCAGCAGGACTTGCCTGCAGGAATTTCCTCTCTTAAGCCCTGTTCCACTGCTGGCAGAGCTGAGGTTGCCCAGCTGCACTTGGCCATCAAGGAAAGGAGGGGAAAACCGCCTACACAGCCCCCCAGCCTTACCCACTGCAGGGTGTGCTGGAGCCTTTGCACTGCCTTTGGTCCCACACTGCTGCTGGAGGAAGCAGCTGCTGGCAGTTCTGGGCAGCCCAGTGCTGTAGGGTCAGGCAGGAGATACAGGTGGGCCGGATCCCAGACAGCACCATCCCTGCCAGTCCCATTCCCTAGTATGGAGACTCCTTGGGAAAGGCAGCTCTGAAACGTCATCACCCCTCCTCCAGCTCAGCTGTGCAGCAGAAGCACTTGGGCCCCAGCCACATTTGACTCAGCAGTTGCTGTGCTCCCATCGATACCAAGCGCAGCCAGTGCAACTCCCTGACACTTGCCGGGGTAATTTTAGCTCGACTGCAGCAGCCGCGGCCCTGCAAACACCCTGCTCCCCTCCTGAGCCTGCAGGGAACAACGTGGCACAGGCAGGGCTGGCACCCGGCATGGCTGGCAGCCATGACCTCAGTTTCTCTGCCAAAGCTGCTCCCTGACCCAGCGGTCGAACTCCTCCTCCACCGTGTCCAGCCCTTCCAGGAGCGCTGTGCTCCTGCCCTGCCAGGGCACTGGCGACCGGCAGCTCTGGCCCAAGACTTGCGTCCCTGCTGCAGCCACACAAATCCACCAACCACCTTCTCACTGGTCTCCCCCTTCCTGATTTAGGAAGACTAAACAGAACAGCAAAGTTCTGGCCTTTGGCGAAAGTCCTTCTCTAAATCAGTTTGTTCTTTAGTCTCAGGTGCAGGCAGCTGTCAAACAGCAGCTTCATTTTGCAATGAACTTATTTATGTATAAATATGTCTATTGATACCAGAGCACCAATGGACTCGTGAACAGCTGTTATTCAAAGCTTTGAGTAACCCATGCAAAGCAACCAGCTCAAACATGGAAATAACAGCACAGAGATATTTTCATTTCACATTTTTATTAGTAGACAGATGTGCAGAAAAGACAAAATATAACTACTGAAGGAGAAGACAACACAAAAATGCATCAGTTAATTCTTTCTGGTAAATTATACTGAAGAAAAAAAGGAAAAGATCTGGGAGTTCAGCTAAGAAAACTACTAAGAAATCTAGTGTACCCTGCTGGTTTCAGAATGGTTGAAAACTGCATTTGAAGGGACCTGTAGCTGCAAATGTAAACGCTAATATTGGCTGAAACAGGAGAAAAAGGGTTAAGAAAAAACCAGAATACACAGAGCAGGTAAACATTTTTCTGCAATCTCTTAAATAGTTTCAAAAAAATCCCCTCATACTTCAGTTTGTATTTCAAAAAAAGGAAACCAGCAAGTCAACAAGCAATGACACTGCACAGGACAGTGGGGAAGAGAAATTAGTCTGGTTAATGTCGGAGCTCTCAAAAGAGGTTGCTTTTTTGTCATTAAAAAAGGGTAACAGAAGAGTCATAGTAATGCATCTTACAACACCAAGCTTGGAAATACAAGTCACTGGAGAGTATACAGTGAAGACGGTCAAAAGTACAAGGGAAATCCTGAAAGATGCAGTATCCTCATTTCCAACCAAGTCATCAGCATAGCCAGTGTTGCCACACTCTGCTCCTTCACCCCCCACAGCTCCCTGAAAGCTCGTGGTTAGTGCCCTGCCCTGGCGTGGCCCCGGGTCCAGTCCTGCAGCCGGGAGCATCAGGGGCCCATTTGCCAACCCTGGCGCTGCCCTGGCAGGGCTAGTGCGAAGCAGGGGGTGTCCCACACTGTCCCTAGACGCAGACGAGCTGCGCTGCCTGCTCCAAAAAGCACCTGGGGCCGAGTCTGGAAGAAGGCTGACAGCTCAGGAGGGTGCAGCTGCCTCCCGGGTAACATGCAAGCAGGAGGGCAGGCGGTCGAGGGAGCGCCGGAGACAGAAAATCGCCACTCTGTCCGCAGGCAGCCAAGGCAGCCCAACAGCCCGAGGGGTGCACCGCCGGGGCCGGAACTGTCCCTGCCAACTCCAGCCAAGCAACATTTTGGAAATAGATCTGCCTTGCTCACTTCATGCAGGGCCCCCAGGGCCTTCCTCTCCCTCCGGGCAGCGCACTCGGAGCTTTTGCTCAGCCTCACCCCGGGACGCAGCCACGGAGCGGATCCAGAACCATCCCGTTCCCACCGAAACATCCGCGAGGACCGCGGCTGGTGACGTACCATGGAAAACCCTGAGATACACGGAGGGGAGGCGCAGGCTCTGCCCAGGGTGATGCCTCTGGGTCTCGCCCAAGCAGGGCCAGCACCTCCGATCTGCTCCCGGGGCTGCCAGGCCAGGCTGCCGATCCAAGGATCGCTCGAAAAGGGAACGCGAAAGCGGGTCACTGCACCACAGCCAAACACGAGCACGCTGAACGCGAGGAGGGCGCCGAAGGCCTGGGACGAGGGTTCTGAGACAGCCACATGTGGGATCCCCCTGCCCACGACGGAGCGCCCTAAGCTCCGCCGAGGGCTCCCAAAAACATGCGGGAGGCTGAGCTCGGGGCGCCAGCTGAAGCATGCTGCTGAAGAGGCTGTCGAAGCCTGCTGCTGGCCTGCTCTGCTGCGGGGCTGCGCACAGCCCTGCGACCCCGGGAGCCGGGCAGGGCAGACCCAGCACCGCCCAGCTCTGCCCGCGGCACATGGACAGCCCGGACACCCCACAGCGAGCCCGAACAACTCCGCGGCTGCGGCAGAGCTGCCCCTGCCGACAGGTGACCCACGCGAGCGACAGAAGGCGGCTCCAGCTGCACAGGGCTGGGGCTGCAGGGAGCCAGGGCTGCCAGACAGCACGGGCAGGAGGCTGCTGCTCTGTCCCACTGTCAAAAATAAGTCCAGCACAAATGGTGGCCCGCTGGGCAGCCGGATCCACATCTGCTTTCCTCCCTCCGGAGAGGGGCAGCTGGCAGCAGATCGCAGCAGAACAGCTAAACGGAACTTTTTCAACCCTATCCTAGTCTGAAAAAAAAAAAAAAAAATAGCAACCCAGGGCTCAGTTGTACAGATCTGAAGTGTTAAGTGTTTATTTTAGGGTTCATATCACAAGCCTTTTCCAGAGACAAAGCTGATTGTGCCCTCTGGGGCTCCAGGGGCTAGCTATTTCCTAACTTAGCAGGCTGAAAAGGAATACTGTACCTTTCAGTGACATCCCATCAAGATCAACACACAGTAGCTTTACACTCTCCGCCCCACACCTTATAAAGGAAAAGCCACCACCACAAGGCTAAACGAATGTACACACGCTATTATTGTAAATGGAGCAGCTAAACCTTGGCAATTTGCTTTGTGGGGATTTTTTTTTCTTCCCAGTAAATGCAGCACTTGAGCTCCCGAAAACCCGGCTTCCAATGGGTTTGTTCCAGCTTTAAATACATTTAACATCTCAATGCAAGACTGTATTTAATTCAAGAATCTAAACACGAGCAAACCTGTTTTGCTGTGAGCGTTTCGAAGAGAAGTGAAAAGGGGAGTTTCTTTTTTAAAAAGAAATCATAATACAGTGATGAAAGGGTTAAGAATGCAAGAATTCAGACATTCTGTGGAGGGTCTCTAAGAGGTCCATAAAAAAGGAGCGAACAGATCCATACAACAGGAGACAGCAGGAGACAAAGTTTTGTGTTGGGTTTTTTTTTTTTGTTTTTTT
>VZTJ01006420.1:14811-51510 GCA_013397795.1 Orthonyx spaldingii | reverse complement strand
TTTTTTTTTTTTTTTTTGACACCCCCCCCCCCACTTTTTTGCTGGACTGCTGCTAGGTTACCGCTGCTCCCTTCTGGCCTGAGTCGGCAGGGCAGTACAGGGGCATAGAGGGAGCAGGTCACGACTCCTCGTTGCCAGAATCGTCATCATCGTAACAGTCGGCATCCTCCTCCTCCTCATCTTCATCGTCAATGTCGTCATCGTACAAGTCGTCATAAAGCAAATCTGAACTGTTGTCATTGGAAGGCACTTTAGTTTTGATGCAATACTCTGCCAGTGTAGTGGGGACCTTCACTCCATCCTTCTCTGCCTCAGCTTTAGTAGCCAAAACCTGTTTCCTGTGGGGAGAAGGACACAGCAGCACCGTGAGCAGGGCTGGCTCAACTCCCAGTCCTCCCCTCCAGGCCCTGCTCTGCCCTCCTGGCAGCTCAGGGTCAGGGGAGCTGAGGCTTGCAGGAAGCACCACAGGCAGCAGTGGAAACAGATTTGGTTCCTGCAGCCCCGGGCTTGGGAGCATGCCAAGGGTGTTTGCAGCACACACGCTCTCAGCAACACATGAAATCAGTTATTCCACAGGGCTCCGCATCAGAGAGCTGCCAGAGGCCAAAGCAAATTCCATTCGCTACCATAGGGATGGTCAGGGATTTCCTAGGATGATTTATTGACTCTGTTGCTGCCAACTCTCCCACAGCATGCTCAAAACTGCAATTTCCACATGCCTTTGGCAGCTCTCAGCCCCCACCAGAGTGTCAGAGCAGCTGGAGCACATGGCAGCACCCCAGGACACCACCCGGGGCTGGCAGAAGCCAAGTGTTTCCCATCACCGCGGGACAGGTCTGGCTGCTGCCTCCCAGCAGGAAGCAGCAGATGGCAGCCTCTCCCCTCACCCACCCACTGCTCCCAGTCTGCCTTCCCCGTGTGGAGCACACCCAGCGCTGCTGGAGCCCAGGGAGCTGCAGGATTCTCTGCACAGACAGAGCCCTGCTGGCCCCACCCAGGGCTACTTCCTGCCAGCCCAGCTGGCAGAGACAAGGCAGACGTGGCCTTGTGCCAGCAGTCCCGCTCCAGGCTGGGCTGTCCCTCCACAGCAGCCCTAGGCCAGGCTCACATCCTCCCCCTGCAGCTCCTGGTGAACCATAAACTCCTTCAAGGGCAGCACTGAGCAATGCTTCCAGCTAATCCAACCCAGCTCTGCAAGCCCTTGACAAATCCTGCTGATGCTTCTTTGAATTGGAGGGACAAGATTATGGTTCATGCATGCATTAAGCAGAGAAATTAGCAGGATGCAGTCAGTCTGCATCACATCCCATGCAATGCAGGGCTCAAAGACAAGCAGTGACTTCAACTGGGATTTACTAATAGCCAGTAGGTTTTGCACTGCATCATGACACATTAGTCTGAAAAAAGAACAATTTAAAGATACATCAGCCCAGTCCTCCTGCCCCAGAAGTTTGCACTGCTTCTGTGTGCTGAAAATTCTGGAGGGACCAGAAGCATGGACTTTGAATAAGACACTGAAATTAATGTCCAAGTTAAATTCTGCTGCGAAAAGCTGGCTTCAGCAAATTCTGGAAGCAGCCTATTTGATAGGATTCAAAGCAGAAGGCTGGTAGCCCAGCATCACACGTAGCAAAGCTTACCTTATGATTTCAGCATACTCCTTGTCTTTTCCTTTACTGTCCCTCCATTTCCTGAACATGACTGATGCATCCACATTGGCTGGGGAGAATGTGTTGGGCTCATTAAGCAAAGAGATTACACTCAGTAAGATAGTCCTGAAAGAGGTAACCACAACAGCAGAGTAAGAGCTAAGGCATTCATGGATTCTGGATAACCACAACTTCTTTACGGTTGCACCACGAACTTGTTTGAAGTGAAGTCTTAAGCTGAGGACAGTGTTTTAAGTGAAAGCAGGTATTTATGAACCTCAGACCCTGGACACTGGTGTAGGGAAGGTGATACAACACAAACCTCATGTGACTACAGACCATCGTGTCTGTGCATGTGCTTGGGACAAGGCAGTAGGCAAAGCTACAATCAGAGCAGAATTCAGCTCATCTGCGTCACCCACAGACGGTGTGGGGCTGGAAACCTGCTCTGTGAGCTGTTCCTGGTGGCTTGCAGCCTCCAGCAGAAAGCCAGGCTGCTTGCCTGCCCTGCACAGGCAGAAGGACCACTGTGACCCAAGGCCATCAGAAAAGGCTGCACTGCCTTTCCCTGCCCCGCCGGGGGGTGGGAGGCTGAGGTCAGGGCAGGTCTCTCCTCTCCTCAGTTTGTGCCCTGCTCAGGCTGCAGCAGCAGCTCTCCAGCACAGCAAGGGGAGGACAGTGGGGATGCTTTTCAATGCCCAGGCAAGGCACCAGGGCCCAGCAGGATTCAGCTGCTGGTACTCAGCAGAGCCAGCATGAGCCAATCACATAACCCCTGGCAGGTAGGCAGGCAGCCAGGCAGCCAGCCTTGTCGGATTTCTAGCCAGGTGCCCTGCTGTGCTGGCATTTACCAGCTGCAAACACCATCCTCTTGCCCAGAGCTCTCTCCTGCAGTTCCTAGAACCCTCTGCACTCAAGAGGTGCAGCCTCTGCTGCTCATGCAGTGCCCCAGCCAGCACAAACACCCACACCCCACCACCAGCTGTAGCTGCCACCATGACAGGACCACTCCTCCCTGTGAAAGTCCTGCTCCCCTTTCAAGTGGAAGGGACAAACGAGAGACAGGGAATAGTTCTTGAAACACAGCATTACCTAACAGCCACTTCCCAGACCTTGATTAAAGGAGACTGGGAGCCACAGTCATGTTTGCACTGATTTAGGGGCATGTTCAGAGAGCATCTACCAGATCATATATCTAGGTACAATTCCAGGAAATGCATGGTCATTTGGATACTGAGTATCTTGAAAGGTCTTGAAAATAAACACTCGTGTCTGAACAGACTGTTCAGCACAGCTACCAAGAGAGTCTTATACAATTTATTTTCTAAATTATATAATTCTGTATGAAAAGAGAACAGCAGCTCTGGAAGAAACTGTCTCATCGGACTGGAATGATGGGCATAAGAGATCATTTTCAACTTCATCTCCAGAATTCATTTAAGAGCCTTTGAATCTCTGCAAGCAGGCTGCAAAGCCAGCATGTCAGCTCCAGCATCATGCAGCAGCTTTCATATAGAGCAAACAAAGTCTGGGGAAGGCTGAGGACAGGAATTCATGTCTGGATTTAGCATCTCCACTACCACACTTCCATCAACAGTAAGGAGAAGCCAATTTTCACTTTGGTGTCCAGACACCAAAGTCACTGCAAAGCTACTTAAATACACCAAGGCAACTGTACTAGAAGTGAAACTCTCTGAGCTCTTCAATCCCATGTGGCACATTAGATCAGCTCCATCACTGCTGATATCCCTAAGAGCTAGACAATGTCCTCCAACTCAAACCTGGTTGCTGTGCACAAGGTACAGGAACAGAAAGGCACCCCAGCATGGGGGATCTGACAGGACTAAAACCACTAAAAAAGTTCAGCCATGTGGGACTGAAAATCTCAGCACCAGACACAAACCGCATAGGCTGGATATAGGCTGAGCTGTTCCTGGTGGCTTGCAGCCTCTCTGGGATATTGCCAGGGATCTGTCTCCCCCTCAGACAAGGTTGTTCTAGCATGCTCTGCTCTAGCAAGGTTGCATGAGCAGAGACTCAAGGAAACAGACTTGTTAAGGACCTTTTTTAATTCTGTATCAGCTAAACAAGGCTAGAGATAGACCCATTTCATCCCAAAGAGACATGATGTAGATTGGCTGGTGCTTCAAACCAGCACATTCTATTATATTCCTTGTTGAAAAAGGATTTTTAAAACTTCCAGCTGCTATCCACATCACAGCCTCTCAGAGTCACCTCTAGAGGTAGGTATAGATTGGTCCAAGTACATTTTTGCCCTCTGATATAAAGTTAAAAGTTTTGGCCTCGGCTGCACTAATAGTCATGTTGCTGCATCAAGCTGTTTGTGGAATCTGCCCACATCTTAGGCAGCAAAAAAAGCCAAGAAAAGTGGGAATCCTCAGGAAACAAAGCAAAAGTAAGACAGTGCATCACCTATCTGCAGGAGATACAGGGGTACCAGTATCTTGAATACCGTGCTGAGTCCTGGCCTGTGCAGTTCAAGGACAGGGGAGATGTGGAGAAGGATGACTAAAATGATCAGAGAGCCTCAACCCTGAGCCTTGCCACCACTCACTCAGCTCCGTGGGGCACAGAAAGCAGTGTTCTCTGCCACACAGATCCTTCACATCTTGCTGGGTGTTTGCTTGTGTTTACTTATGCCGGCCTCACCCAGCTCCCAGTGCTGGGACACTCCATACTGATTGTGTTTAAAAAAATAAATGAGGCTGCTTGACACCCTTAGAGGTGGAAACACAGGTGATCTCTCACGGTTGAAGAATGAAATTCTCCCCTTCAGACACTTCAGCCCTGCTCATCTATGAGCAAACAGTCAACACTTGGCAGGATTTACAGAAATCAGCAGCTGAGGAGCAGCTCCCTCCCGCACCTTAAGCCTCACTGCCTCCTGTCTGACACTCTGGAGCTTTCCCAAGCCAGATGGGACCCCAGGCACTCAGCCCGATGGGTGATAGTGGTAGCAGGCTAGCAGTGAAGGACCAGTGTTATTTTTATTTGCTGATACATTCATTTGCTGAGGGATGTTTTGTTAAAGTCACCCTTAAGCCCAAGACATTTCAAGAGCATAAGCACCAAAAACTGCGACTGTGGTGAGGGAGAGCACAAATTAGAGAACAAGCACCATGAGGAGTTCCACATCAGTGTCTAGGGTTGAATATTATGAAATACTCAAAATATATGAGTGATATATGTAATTAATGCCCAAAGCTGTTTCCTAACTGTGAGTTAAGGCTTGTCCACCTAGTTGATTCTTTATTTGACAAAGTCTTGTAATGAGAATGAAATTCAGCTGCTGTTTCAAAAACATAGAGAGGTTAGGTCTTGAATGCCTCTGGTACTCATTGATCTTTTGTATTTTTGGCAGGAAGAGAACCACTCTGCTGCTCACAACGCCACGCAGCAGGACAGGAGACAGACAAACAATGGAAAGCAAACAAAAGGCAGGACTCTGCAAAGTTGCTTCTAGTGGTCGGAATACTCAAAAAGATCCTGTATTGGGTTTGCAGGGCCAAGCTTTGGTAGCAGGGGGGCTACCAGGAGAAGCTGCCAGAAGCTGTCTCCATGTCCAACAGAGTCAGTCCCTGGCAGCTCCAAAGACAGATGTGCTACTGGTCAAGGCTGGGCCAATTGGAAAGGGAGGTAATGTCTCTGTGATAATATAAGAAAATAATGTAATAATTAAATAATAATTTAGTAAGATTAAAGATTATTTAATTAAATAATAATTTAATAAGAAAAAAGTTTTAGTTGTGTCCAGAGAAGAGTGGAATGAGAATACACGAGAGGAACAACTCTGCAGACAATCAGATCAGTGTAGAAGGAAGGGCACTGGAGCAGAGATCCACCTGCAGCCTGTGGAGGAGCCCAGGCTGGAGCAGGGAGATGCCTGAGAGGAGGCTGTGATCCTGTGGGAGACCCATGGAGAGAGTAGCTCCTGCTGGAGCAGCCTGTCCTTGAAGGACTGCGTCCTGTGGAAGTGTGACCCACGCTGCAGCAGGCTGGGGAGGACTGCAGCCCGTGGGATGGACTCATGTTGGCAAAGTTCATGGAGAACTGGCCCCCGTGGGAGGGACCCCATGGTGCAGCAGGGGAACACTCCTTGTCCTTAGGAGCAGGAGAAACAATATGTGATGAACTGACTGTAACCCCATCCAACAATCCCCACACACTGCTGGGGTAGGAGGTAGAGCTGGGAAGAAGGGAGGGGCAGGGGGAAGGTGTTTTTAAGGTCTTATGTTACTTCTCATTATCCTGCTCTGATTTTGTTAGTAATAAATTTAATTAATATCTCTAATTCTAGCCTGTTTTGCCCATGATGGTGTTTGGTGAGTGATCTCTCCTGGTCCTTATCTGCTGCTGAAGAACACCAGAACAATGAACAGGTAGGTAAGGCTCCGAAGACTGGAATAGCTCAGGTAGACCTAGGCTGGGAGCAGAAGGGTGAGCTATTTCTAGTCCCAGGCAACTTCAGGACATCTAGGAAAGGATGTAGCACATAGCTGGGCTTGTGACTGAGGGGTGAACCTGACCGTAGAGACCATCACACAGGTTATCCACAAATACAAAATGTGCTGCCATCAAGTGAGCTACTTGACTGGTCAGCTCAGGGGGATCTGCTGACTGCCCTGGTCCTGCCCAAACTGAGCCCCTACAGAGTGTGGGAGAAGATCAGGTACCTGCACAACACACAGGAAAGTAGCTGGGGAAGTCAGTGATGATTTCTCCTCCCAGGGGAAAAGGCAAACCCATTCATGGGATTGTCTTTGCCCATGAACCTAGGTATACTTGGTGCGTCATCTGGAAGGATGGGGAGACCCAGTGTGTGCCTCAGGGAGGTTTAACCTTGGCAGAAAAACAATCTGTGAGTTTCATGTTGCAGGAAGTAAAGAAACATGAACAACATGACCTGACAAAGAATGAATTTTGTGAGGAGCAAGGAAAATGTGATGGTGATATGAGCTGGGCTGGTGCCCAATGATCAAGTGTGCTGCTTCTCCTGTCCTGGCCACCCATCCTGATGGAGTAAAGCACAAATCATGGATCTAGAGGGTTGGAGGAAGCCCATGAAATGGGAGAATAATATCTATCTGTGAAAGGACAGAGGAATAGCAGTTAATGAAAATTTATGTCTGGTATAGAGATGGTTCAAAGATGTAGTTTAAATTGTATGTGTGGGTAAGAAAGGATTCCAGTAATAAGAAATACAGTGGAACAGTTGGATGATATATAAATTATGTGGGATCTAAACATGACACAGATGGTCTGGAATAAAGAGTGGAGATTGTATTGAGCCCGGCTGAGCTGTAGTTCATTTTCCCTTAGCAGCCCTGAGTGCTTTGCATTCACAGCTAGAAAGGTGTTGATAACACAGCAGAGTTTTGGCCACTGCTGAGCAGCGCTGGCACAGCACCAGCCCTCTCTCTCTAACATACCCATTCCCCCATGAAGGGGCTGAGAAGTGGCAAGATCCTGGGAGGGGACACAACCAGGCCAGATGGCCCAAATTAACCAAAGGGATATTTCATACCATGTGACATCAGCTCAGACACAAAAGCTAAGGGAGAGAGGCGGAACAGAGGGCATCTGTTGTATTACAGTGTTTGCCTTCTGGAGCAACCACTACATGTAGTAAAGCCCTGCGTCCCGGGAAGTGGCTGAACATCGCTCACCAATGAGAAGTAGAGATTGAATTTTCTTCCCTTTGCTTACGCACACACAAGCGTTCGCTTTTGCTTTAGCAAACTGCCTTATCTCAACCTACAAGTTGTTTTCCATGCTATTTTTCTCTCCCATTTCCCACAGGGAAGAGGAGCAATAGAGCATCTTGGTGGGCACCTGGCACCCATTACACATACTTTTCCACTAGGGGTATCTTGAAGAAGGTAGCAGTGAGTGAGAATGGCTTGAACATTTGAGATAATTTGCCTTAAGAGTATGAAACCCTATGAACAGGACAGAAGGCTCTGCGCTGTCAGCCCAGTATGAGGACACAGCACCCCAGTATGTTCAGACAGACTGGTAGTCTGGTTCCCACTTGATTCAAGCCCTAAACCCCACAAAACCTTAAATTCCCTCCCAAACCTCTCCCAACATAGGCCTCAGGTCTTGTAGAGATGACAGGCCTTTGAGGTCACCACTGCACAACATATTAACAGTTACCTGACATTTTGAGTAGATGACAGGCCTTTGAGGTCACCACTGCACAACATATTAACAGTTACCTGACATTTTGAGTAGGGTTCCACCTCTCTGATGGCAGCTCGCCACTTTGTGGGTCATCTACAGGTGGGTGAAGAATTGAAATACATACATCTCCATTCTGCAAGACAGAAAAAAACCACTGAGAATAGCTTGGCTGGAGGCTGAGGTCTGACGACTCAAATCCACCACTCTGACTGTCCTCTTGGCAGTTTAACCTTTCTGATATAAACACCCAAGTGCCAGTAAAAATCAACAAGGACTGGAAATAGTTCTGAATTCTTCCTGGATCTATTTTATACACAAAGGTTAGCCTGCAAACTAGCAAAAAACCCCAATGTAAAGTCAAGAGGTTTAAAGAATGTAGCAAAGGAAGCAAAAAATAGCAATAATGTAACATAAAACTAAATTGGTCTCCAGACAGCAAGTACTACTGTCACAGTGACATAAGCTTTAATCACAGGAGACCCGAAGTATGGCTAAAAAAATGTTGTGTTCTCAGTGGTAGCTAGAGGAATTTTTGAATTGAAGGGTTTAATCACCACCTACTAGCTCAGGTATGAAAACATTACTTCTCCCAGGACCCAAGGATGTTGAACAGATGGCGTGGGGCAGACTTACACAACTCCCCAAGGACACAGCTGTTCAAAATACCAGATGAAAAAGCAGGAGATGCTCTCTGAAGGTTTCCCTGAAAATCCCTTCCAGCATGCAAGAGAAAGAATATTCTGGATCATATGGAAGCCATATAGCCACATACTCCTCAATATGTGTTCTATTCATCAGTGTTATGGCCTGAATATAGATTTAAAGCTCCATAATGCCTGTTTAACAAAACTGTCAACCCAATTCTCCATCAGCAACAGGATTCTGACACAACTGCTTTGTAGCAGCACTGGAGTAGTATCCACCTCAGCTGATATCCTCCACTGAGGCAGTCTCCAGGGACTCCTGCGGTCCCAGTGCCTTATGGCAGGATAGGGGGAAGGTGCAGAAGAGGCCTGAGGCCAGCCAGGAGATGTTGGCCTCTCCAGGCCCCATGGGCTTTGCTCCTCTTTGCAGCCAGCTGTGTGGTGAATCACAAGTTCCTAGAGGCAGCCCCACACCTTCAGCAGGTACAGCCCCAGCTGAGGGGCAGCAGTCTGCTCCAGGGCACAGGCTGATGGCAGGATCTACTCTGTTCAGGACTCCAGGCTGGCAGCTCCCCACACACCTGGTCTCAGGTCCTTCCAACACTGCTGGAGTGCAGAGCAGGGCTGCTCACATCAACAGCATCTGTGCCTTTGAGCCCAAGCCAGTGATCACAGCTACAGATAGCAGCAGCTCACCTGAAGGGTTGTGATTCGTATCCAGATTTCAGTAGTGCACTAACCCCGCCAGGTATGCTGATCTAGCAGGCTCATGTCACTTTGAAGCAGGTTTTAGTCAAGAACACAGCAATGCAGCACCTGGAGCTGCTGAATTCCAAAGTACATACTTACGTTGCTGGAACAGTTTGCTATAAGAAGGCAGCTTCCCTTTTAGGACCCCAACAGGCTTGTGAAATCTTGGAATTTTTTTTGGTATCATTCCAAGGTAAAGTTAACTTTACTAATGTTCAGTCTACCCTGCTGTTATTAATAATTTCCATTAGTTTCTCCTTTAACCTTTTCCTGGGAGAATGCAATGCTGGTGGCCCAGAGGAAGTAGCACAGAACTTGGGAGCAAGTTCCTGAGGCAATCAGGTCAGCAGCAGGTGGACAAGCAGTTATTTGGCAATATGAAGACAGAGGGAAGCAAGGATGTGAGAAGTTTTTCTCTTGCCACAATCAGCGTTACATGTTTGGAAACTGCACTTTATTAAGAGTCTGGAAGGGTAAAGGTATGATGGGGCCTGATGAGGTCAGCACAAGGTTCTAGGGATCAGGATAGTCAGCAGCCAAGCCTTTCCCTACATGCGTTTTGAAAGACACAAACAAGGAGAATGGGGGATTCATCTGCCATTGACAAACAGCCTACACTTCTACTAGGACTGAGAACTGTTATGTCAAGTGAATGCAGTTTTACCAAAATTCAATTAGATGACCCAAGTAAACCACAGATGAGAAAAAACACACGTTACTCAAGCCTTATTGCTCAGAACCGGAATGTCAGCACAAACCTCTCCATCTGGTCCTACCAGCAGATTCTGTAAACTGCTGCTTTCTTTCATCTTCCTTGCAATAAGAGGAGTTTTTTTATCCCCCTCCTGCTGAAAAACTTTCAAACCTCACTTTGCTGAGATAGTCTCAGTTTCATTTGGAGTTATCCCAGTGCCTCATCTTCATTGCTTAAATGTTGTTTCCAAAACAGCCTGCAAGCTGCTTCAGATTCCCTCAGCTAAAAGAAATACTGCTACAAACACAAAACACAAAATTGAGTGCTTGAGTATTTGAAGAGTAAACCCAAAATACACCTATCAAGTTTTGGGTTAGTTTGTCCTCCTGCCTTCAGCTGTTTCTAGTCAATTTTTCATCTTTCCCACCAGGACTGGGAGAGGTCCTTTCCAAGGCTTGTTTTTGTATATTTCATTTTGGTAACCATTTCCCACTCACCTCCTGCATGAGGATTTCTGGATTCAGAATCAATTCCCACAGTATAGGTCTGCAATAATCTGGGGATTTCAAAGTTGTCTTTATTTATAGATCAAAATTCCATATAACTGAAATACAGCCTTAAAGAGAAATACCAACCTTGGCTACATGATGGTCCTGTGCAAAGTACAAAGCCCACATCAGAAAACTGTCAGATAACTGATTGGAGGCTGTCCCTGGACTTAGGGCAATCCCCTCATTAATTAAAGCTGATTACTATTCTGTTCTGCACTGAAGTTTGGCAAGGTTTCTAGCCATTTATTACTAAGACATCAGTGCTGTTCTCACCATGATATTTGAAGCACTCCCATTGCAAGATGGGCATTCAGCAGCAAGAACTTATCAGAAAGGGCTTTCCAAGTCCAAGCCATCAACTGAAGTCTTCATTTGTTCACAGCATGAATGAGAATGACATTCCTGTTTTCAGATGGGTCCAAAGGAAGCCTGCAGAACCTCTCATAAGAAAATCTTGATAAAGTGAGAGACCTGCACCAACAGGAACATTTAGCTCCCCAAACTACAGAACCAGTGCTCCTTAGCAGATTGACATTCTTCTGGGATATCCAACAGTTCAGCTAGGATTTGGCTTACCTCCACCAAAAGTAAAAGTTTTGAACCAAAACTGGCCTTCAGCCTTCAAATACAGCTCTATGGAACTGGGTGATATTGAACCAATTGCCTCCATTCCTCTTCTGGACCTGCTGTGTAGTTGTGTTGTAATCCAATTACTTAGAGACTACAGGCTTGACTACCCTCTAAAAGTAACCCAGTGACACATACTGAGTTCAAGGAAGCAGAAAGCTCTCTCATACACCCCAGAAAAAGCTATTTAAAAACACCTCACCTCATATATATTGGGATGCCACATTTTGGTCAGGAATCTGAAGGTAGGTGGTGAATATGGATAGTCGATAGGAAATTTAATGTGAGCCTGAAAAAAGGAAAATATTTTAGTTATGAAACAGAACAAAAAAGACCAACAAGCAACAACTACAGTCAAAAGACTGGGAAAAAAAATTTCATTAAAGCTACTAAATTGCTCATTTTATAAACCAGTGCCCAAGTGGCCCCACAGTATAACTCTATGCAATTTCTTATGAGCAAAACACTAACTGAACAAGAAAAATCTAAACACCTGGGCTGGAAATGCTCAGAAAACAAGCCAAAATGCATTTACCATGTCTTAATTCAGGAAGCACTATTCAACAGCTGTTGTTGAACAAGGTAAAATATATTGTAAAGGTTTTAACTTGAGATAGTACTGCTGTCTTTTTGGGTTCAAAAAGAGACAAAAAAAATGTTTACTAAGCTGAATAGACCTGTTTTATATTTGCCTGTACAAATATTTAAAATTACTCTTCCCAAGATAAAAAAAAATTGTTACATAACTTGCTCTAGTTATTTTGCCCTTGTATGAAAGTTAAGGTGGCCCATCCACCTGTGTTTCTAATACTACATGTTTTGCCGCCACAGGCATTTTTGAAGTTTCAGTATCATCTGTGTCTGTTTAATAAATCAGTTCACCTTGAGGAATATTGATGGGCAATGACAGCAAACATCTTGCAGTGGTCTACAACCACCTGTGGGGCATGGCTCCGAGTCAAGTCAGTTGTGGGAAGGCTGCAGAGATCCCAGCACTGGGTATTACCTTCTCTGTGCTGTCGTACCATTCACAGCAGTCTGAATATGGACTGATCAAATTGCCCAAAATACTTCTCTCTGGAAGGTGGACTTGCATGCTGCTTGCAGTGCTGTGGAGCACAAAACCCTTTCCTTGGAACTGCTCAACCCACCAAAAAGTCCCACTGTCAACCCAGCATGGGATCTCCAGAGAAGCATCTTCTGGTCCCTCAACCACAGCCAAGCTCATGTGCAACTAAGAATGCAAGAAGAGATCCCAAAAGCAAGATTCACATGGTAAGAGCAGAATTCCAAGCCACTCTCTTCCACTTAACTACCTAACCATGCCACTTGTTCAGCAAGACAAACTATGGAAGTTTTATTCCATAGTACACAGAAGCAAACAACCAAATAAATGGATAACAGAGCTGTTAAGTACCTGGCTACAATTTTACATATCAGCATACACCTTTGCCTTGCAACCCAGATTTTATGGGGTCAGAGTGCCAGGTAGTCAAGAAAAGAAGGTTTTCTGTTCACCTTTATGAAAGAAATTTATCAGCTCACATGGCCTTACAATCTGTACATGCCTACTTGTGCCTGTATGTGGGTATGTTACAGCAGCACTGAGTCCTCACCCTGCAGTCATTTGTCACAGCACACTCACAGCCAAGAAATTTATGATCCACTTAAAGAATCCCATAGTTTAAGGTCAGTTGCACAAATGGCATTGCTCCAAGAGCAGTGGGTGAATGGCTCTTGTCACCACACCACTATGGAAGAGAGTTCTTGTCACCACACACTGTTGCTGCAGTGACACACCTGGGTCTACAACATGCCACCCTGCACTGGGAGCAGAGCAGAGATCTATCCAGGGCAAGGCACTTTCACTCCAACTCAAGTGCTTGCATCATAGAGCTGCAGACTCCTCCAGACACTGGGGTTTTCCCAAGGAAGCCCATTCCTGTGCTTACATGCAGTTTTGTGAGATCTAAGACATAAAACAACGCAAGGACCGAGATTAAAAATGCAAGAGACAACAAAACTCAAGGCTGAGCTACCTACAAGATTTCTTAGCAAAATCTGTCTTCTACACAGCCATAGCTTCCAGGTGACCAAAACAAAAAGCACTGTGCCAACAGACTACCAGCACTGCCATGCTTATAATCCACATATGTTCAAAGAGTGCAGGTCTCATTTCTCTCATTAAAACCCCTATTCTTTCAAACTGTCTAACCCTGAGGGGTCTGTCTCAACAAGACCACTCCAGGAGCTGAGTCTGAGGCAACAGTATGTCCCTGTATGTGATGCAGGTTTATGCAGAAGCTGTGGATCCTGAAACTGTTCCAAACTTCTAAATCCTGTTTGACAAACACATCTTTTAATTAGAAAAGAACCACCTGTCTACAATAACTATCACTATGGAATGAGGCATTGTGTCACATGAAGGATTCTTTTGAGCTCTAGGAAGAGAAAATGCAACTGGAGAAATAAGAAAAATCTTTCCTTCCCACATGCAGACAGTTAAGAACCTAGCTTCCCTGTAATCCATCACGTATTTACAGAAAGCAGACACATTACATGTTTATCAGGCATTTCTAACTAGTCTACAGCTCTTTGGCACACTGAGATGCTGTACTGGAGCATAAAGCACATGAGGCTTCTCTAAAAATCCTATTTCAGAGTCAAAAGCCCCCAAAACAGAAAACCTCACATTACAGGCAGGGATTTTTCCCAAACAAAAAGAGTACCACTGTCAGGTCCCCATGGTGAGATCATCCAGAATTTGAAAGCGAAACTAAACACTTTTCCAGGCCGTTACAAACAGGTCTGAGAGAATTATCTCATCTCTTCTGCAAGAGAAACCATGGGAAGTTACGTAAGCCTACTCTGCTCTCACTGAATGCTATTTGAGTTTCTGTGTGGGTTAAGGAAGCCAAGAATTTCCCAGACAAGCTGCAAGACTGCTTGCAAAGATGCAGCAACAGCCACAATTACAGGTCATTCTTTTTTCCCCACTGAAAGACTGATTCTAAACATGTTTTAAAAAAAAAGACCAAATTAAGCAATAAACTTAATTTTAAATAGAGTTCACAGAATGGTTTTTCCCTACAATTTCACTGATATAAGGCAAAAAAAAAAAAAAAAAATCTGTTAATCTCAGCCAGGTTGCTAGGTACTAGAGAGTGGCAGAGTTTTCAGGGAGCTTGTTGTTAGCTCAGTTACAGCCACACAAACTAATTTAGGAGGAGTAAAGATGAAGCTCGGTTCCCCCTGCAAGTTCCAAACAGTTACTGCATTCACCATGTGCCTGACTCTCAAACTGAGCTTAAACAGAACAGAAATAATCCTATTTTGGTGCTGATTTTGATGCCTAAAGGATTTTTTACTATTCCTTTTTGTACCTTTTACACAGTTCTGTGTATCCACAAGTATTAGCATGCATATGTGTACTTCGTTAAGTCTGATAATTCACCATAGTTCCAAGGTTTTGTAGAGTTAGGAGACAAAACATCCTACTGTCTTGAGGAGTCATGGCTCCTGCAGTAGAATGTGTTCTGTAAACTAGAAATTAGATCATCCAAGCCCCTTATTGGGCCACTTTGGTAGATATGCTAATGTATTAGGTCTATAAAATGTGTACTGATCGATGGTGAGGGGTGCATGCATGGTGGGCACCGCAAGGCCTTTCACCTCAGCGAAGTGGTGCACTGGACGGAATTCCTATTAAAATACTGAGGTAAGTAACCTCCAACCCTTCTACCATGTCTGGTTTTTCATTCCCAAGACCAGAAAAAGGCATCAATTTTAGCCACCTGCATGCCATGGCTCCTTGATATCACTGAACATACTCGATAGCCAGGAAGGTGAAGACCAGACATCAATCAACCCATTCCTCCCCTCCTCAGTTTGTAACTAGTCATGCTTGTAGTCTCTAGAAAAATAATAAACTCTTCTAAGTAGTCCAGCCTGGCAGGAGATACAGCCCTTTACTGGCATTTACAGCTACTGCCACAAGAACTCCCAACTCCGAAATTACACCACAGCACATATTTTAAGAATATTGCTACCAGCATAGTCACTTTATTTCCTATTTTACTGCTCCCCTGCATCTACAACAGTGACTGCACTTGAGGTTTGTTAATCTTCTTTAAGTTGGATAAGACAAAGCCACAGTTTCTTCTATATATGCCAGAAAAACATACAATCTCACTAGATCTTATGTTATGTGACTGAAAATATAAACCTAATATTTCTGCCAACCACTGAATTATTCACTGATTCAGTCACCATGAATAACTATTACAGCAACTTTGTTTCTTGAGGTCTTGCCACACACTTGATGCATCACTTGATGCCTTTTTCTGGTCTTGGGAATGAAAAACCAGACACGGTAGAAGGGTTGGGGGTCACAACTACTCCATGCAGCACTCCAGGCTTGGGGCAGAGAGGCTGGAAAGCTGCCTGGCAGGAAAGGACATGAGCCAGCATGTGCCCAGGTGGCCAAGAGCATCCTGGCCTGGATCAGCAATAGCGTGGCCAGTGGGACTAACACAGGCAGGACTCCCTCCTAGCCTCCATCCTTGCTCCAGCCTAGCTGTAAATGATGCTTCAGGAGTCTGATACTGACTTTTTACGCCTATCTCAAGCTGACAAAACAAAGATCCCTGATTTTTAGGCAGCAAGGGAAGGAATATTGAATCCATCCTACCTGCCCAGTGCAGACAGGCCATGGGGGAAGCACACACATTTTCTGGAAAGCCACCAGGATCACAACTGATCTGATTTGAGGATAATGGGGAACACCAGCAGCTTTTACAGTGGCCAGCACAAATTGCAGCTGCTTGGTGTTCCTGGGAGTGCCATTTAGAGATAGTTTTTATTTCAAAACATTGCAAGCTTAATGCCAGCCCTACAAACACTCTGCATTAGTGAGGCCAAGGACCTTCAGCAAATTGTATTTAAGATCAGATACAAGGGAAGTGCTTTGAGTTTTTAAACTATTTTTCTGTTATTTGTAATTATGTGCTACAGCCAGCCCACAGATAAGCTCCTAATGACTACCACCAAGGTCTCTTATTGATCACTCACCTGCACTGGTGGACTTGCAAACAGCACAAGGACTCCTCACTTTCCTTCTTAAGGGGCACCACTAGGGTTCCCATTGTGCTCCTGCTGACTGCTCCATACACTGAATGTGCAAGAGAGGTGAGAAAAGGAACTACAGGTCCCTACCAGGTTAAGTGTTCATATCTAATCCCAAAAAATTCCCTTTCCTGCTTCTGGTGCATCAAGAATTTATACAATTCATTTAATGGAATCTCTTCTTCCATAATAAGCCTGGATTAAACACTATGTACTGGAAAGCATGTTCAGTAGAGGTCAGCAGTCAGTACCAGCAGCCTGTTTTTCACAGCAGTGAGGTTTAAAGCACCTCAGTATCATCCAGTTTACAACCTGCAAAACAGCATTATACCCAGTCCCACTGCATTGTCAACTATGTGGTGAGCTAAAAATGAATGTAGGACCAACACTGCTATTTCAGCTCCAGTTATGACTTATGTCCTAAGTAATTTATTGTGGCAGAGCTGGATGCTAGCCTAGTATTTTAAACCCAGTTATTGCTTCATCTCTCAGCAGCGCTCTATCAGTGTTTATTGATATTTGTTGTGCTTTCAGAGAACAGGAGCACATGTCTGACCCACGATGAATGACCAGGACACTTAAGTCTTGTGAGTCCTGAAAACTCCCTTGGTGCTACAGTGGCCATATGAACAGTAACAGCAGAAAATCCCTTATATCCTGCATTACCTGCACTGTTTCATAAAGAATTTAAATCACAAAGATCTGAAGGCGAAGAATTAACTAGATCTCAGGAGAAGGACATGAAGCATCTAAACAAAAAAGAAAATAGAGCCAAAAGACAGCAGAGCAATGATAAGTCAAGAAGTAAGGCTAGCTTACACAATCAGAGACTGGTTTGACAGGCACCAGGGCATTCTTGTTTCACACTAAATCGTATGTTGAATACATTTCCTAATTTAGTTATCTGCGGCACTACTAAATCTGTTGTTTTCAATGGAAGACTCCCTCTGGTTCAAAGTAGATTTCCTTTTACCAGAACTTCTTTTAACAGTAAGATGTTATTAAATATTTATCTGTCCATGTAGCAATATTCATAAAGCTGAGATTGTTGGCAAGTCATCTAACCCAGACCAAAGCAGGTAAAGGGACAGATTACAAGACCACCCACCTACACTCAGCTAACAACTGCCAGGTCCATTTCCACTGCTTTGATTGTCAGTTTGACTTTTCATGATGCTACAGAAAATGCTACCATTTCAACAAGTGCAAGAGATGCAGCATTCAGCAGGAGGTATTGAGTTGAAAACAGTGGCATCCCAAAACAACAAAGTATTTATTCTACAGCCTGCCCATTTTCGCTCAACTTTTGCTCTTGTCTGCCATCTCATCACTGAAAAGGCCATTACCAGCAGCTATGTACGACACAACATCAAACAGAACTACTCAATCCTCTTTCACAGAGCAAGCTGCTGGTCCAACAGCTTTACTGACCTTTGACACAGGAGCCAAGCACTAAAGAAATTCCAGATTCCCATGAGAGAAAGCTGATGTCATATTGAGGTTTAGGTATTTTCCCAAGAATTCCCCTGCTGAAATATGATTAGATTCCACTCTCAATTTAACCTTCACTACAGGATCAGACCTGATTTTAGGAGAAAAAAATATTAAGATGGGATATATTAGAGACTGTGATAGGCCAGATGTTAGGAGACTTCTGGCACTGCTGAAGGCCTTGGTAGAGATTGTGCTCTTGAATCTGATGCCTTCAGGTTGCCCACAGACTGTACCCTGGCTTGAGATCAAGGTCGCTGTGTGTGTGCTATGCAGAGAGGCTATTCTGCGTGACTATTTTCCAGGCAGAAACAGATGACTCAGTTCTTATTTAGATCTGTACAAACACAGCGACTTCCTCATTTGGACAAAATAGGAAGAATAACTCCAAACGTGTGAAACTTAAGTTTCCCTGTGCAGCCTGATATTTACTGAAGGAGCCAGAAATACTAGGGGATACCACATCTAAAGTTTAAACCAAATCATGCATCTCCTCTTAGGTCTTTCCTTCAGAGTAGGAGCTGGCACTTGAAATACCCTACTGCACATGTAACCAAGCATGCAGGTACCTGAACTGGTAAAGCTCTAACATGAGCATAACTGTTCTAGAAACCATTTCTGTCCACCCCAGAAAAATGCAATTTTCCATCTCTTTCCATTTGTAAAAACAATCATTTTGCTGGAGCAGTGATGAAAATATTTGAGACTGCTTATTCAAAGTATCATGGTACATTACTGGCATCATGTGTGGGTGGAAGGTCCTCCAATTATATATGTAAAGGGTTGTCATTTTGGGCACCTCTCTCCACTTGCCAGGCTTCAGGATCCAAAAGACTGTCTCTTTTAATAAGAGCTGAATTAGCCTATGACATCTTCAACATCCTGTTCAATCTCACGTTTTGAAATTTAACTTTACTGGGTAAGTAATTCACACTTTCTTGAAGCAGATCTACACAGGCACATCTATGAAATAGTTGACTGAGACAGCACGATATACTTCAGGCCTACCCTGGTAATTTAACAGGGGGATTGACTGACAGAGGGATTAAGGGCACCCTCAGCAAGTTCACTGATGACACCGAGCTGTGTGGTGTAGTCACACTCTGGAGAGAAGGGATGCCATCCAGAGAGACCTGGACAGGCTAGAGAAGTGCAACTGTGCAAACCTCATGAAGTTCAATAAGGCAAAGTGTGAGGTTCTACACCTGGATTGTGGCACACCCACAGCAAAGTGGGTGATTTAGAGCAGCTTGGCAGAGAAGGCCTTGGGGTGATGGTTGATGAGTAACTCAATTTGAGCCCCCAGTGAATGCGCATAGCCTAGAAAGCCAAATGTATCCTGGGATGCATCCAAAGGAGTGTGGCCAACAGGTCGAGGGTGGTAATTCCCCCGTCTACTCTTGTGACATCCCACCCGGATTACTGTATACAGTTCTGGTGACCCCAACATAGAGGACATGGAAGTGTTGGAGCAAGGCCAGAGGAGGCCACAAAGTTGCTAACAGGACTGGAGCACCTCCCCTATGAAGACAGACTGAGAAAGCTGGGGCTGTTCAACCTGGAGAAGAGAAGGTTGTGTGGAAACCCTATAGGAACCCTACAGTATCTGAAGGGGCCTACTGGGAAGCTGGAGAGGGACTCATCATCAGTAACTGTAGACAGGACAAAGAGTAATGGACACAAACTGAAAGAGAGGAAATTTACGTTGGATAATAGGAACAGATTCTTTACCGTGAGGGTGGTGAGACACTGGCACAGGTTACTCAGTGAAGCTGTGGATGCCCCATCCCTGCAAGTGTTCAGGGCCAGGCTGAATACAGTTTTGAGCAACCTGGTCTAGTGGTAGGTGTCCCTGCCCACAGCGGGGGGGGTTGGAACTAGATGATCTTTAAGGTCCCTTCCAAACTCTTAAGGTTCTGTGATTAATTGTGGCCAAAACACATCCCAGTTTTCAAAAAGGCTGGACGGAGTGTCTGTGAACTCACCTATTCATTCCCACATTTGCATCCTTACCAAAACACAGCAGATTGTTTGTTGCTCTGTGAAGCAAGCAGTACCACTTGTATCTGCTGAGTGAAGAGATGTCCAAGCTAGCTTAATGTGAAAACACCCTTTCCTTCAGTCTGTTTTAACTATTTTTAGCCAATTCTTTAAATAAGTACCATTCCTGAGTCAGTGAATGACTAATTGCCTTGATTCTCTTCCTATGCAAGCCAAGCTGGATGCAAGAGGAAAGCTCTCCTCAAGGGACAGCCCATCACATGTTCTGCTAAAAACACAGGGCAGGTCTTGATGCAGTCACCTCTTTCATAAGCAGCAAGGGGAAAGGCATATTTATAGCATTGTAAGTGTAAACCCTAGCTCGGTGCTGCAGTGTTACACAACTTTGCCTTTCCCAGCATGGCAGGCAGCAACTCTCTGACGAGACTTCTCGAGCTGGCATGCTAGCAGCCTTTCTTTAAACACAGGACACAGGCTTCTGGAAGGTGAATGGCAGCACTCAGGAACTGCAATTGAAACCTTATCTATTCTGGCTGCCATGCAGAAGCCAACTAAGCACTTGTGCAGCCTTATCACTTGTTTTTCAGCCACTACATTGCTGATCGTAAGCCCTCCTGTTTAGACCTGAACACAGGCAGTAAATCTAGGCAGACTGAGCAGCACCAAGCAAGTCTGCTGGACTGTACCACTTCCAAGCAAACAGCTAAATCAGCAGCACCATCTCCTAGTGTTGAGACCTAATCAGCAATGCATTAAGCCTAGATGTACATGCCTATAGCAATACAACTGTGTTATGCATAACCCCACCCAGTGTACAACCCATCTGCACACTGTCTGTGATCCTGCACAAGTGAAGTCTGACACATGTCCACCAGCTGCCCCTGAACAGCATCCTCCAGTTCACTGCCAGCTCTGTGCCACAAGGTACTTGCTAGTGAGAAGCTTATATTTGAGACACAAAGGGAAATGTTCACATCATTGCATGATGCACCTGTCAGCTTCATTATCATAGGCTGCTCCGCCTAGACCAAGTATAACAGTTTTAGCTTGGATAAGTGCATTACCTGATACACAGCCATTCTTGCTCCTCAGGCTATTCTTTCCACAGTAACAAGTTTTGCATATTTTTTTTTTTTGCTAGTGAGGAGGCAAATTAAAGAGACATTCAGCATTCTGTCATTCTTCACCTCTTTTCACCCCTGCCTTGTGCTTCAGAGGATTTGGAGGTCACAGCGTTACAAGCAGTATAACTTTACTATGGATATGCAAGAGAAAAGCACAACACTGAAGAGATGAAATTGATATTTCTACCTATGCTCCAACTAGTTGCCATGTCAATTACTAATACAACATCCAGATAAAGCCAGAAACCTCAATTTGCTGAAAAATCTCCTGAAAGAGCCAGCAAAAGGAAGCAAAGCAGGTTGAGTCATCTGCAGTGCAGCATAATTTAAGGTATCATTTATACTTATAAAAGCAGAACTACTGGAGCCAAATGAAGCTTGGTACAAGAATACACAGCCTTGAAATTCAAGCTTGTATTTCATTAATTGGAACCATTAAGTTTGAAGGCAAGAGTAAGAGGTAGGTACAAGGTAAGAGTAGCAGTCAGGAAGAACCACTTAAGCCTACCACAGGTTAAGAGGATTAAGGTCAAGGCAAAAAATTAATGAGAAAGATGTAAGATGAGAATACAGGAAAAGGATCTTATAGTTTGGACAAAGAAAGACAGAACTTGTAGTAAAGTCAAAGAAAAGTTGTACAATTGTGTGACTAAAAGCAACCCTTAAAGTAGCTTTCACATTATGCAGTATTTCCTAACAGTAAAAAGAAAGGATCTGAAGGAAAATTAGAACTCATTTAATTTTTCTTCCTGTATTTAAGCATGTCATAGATATTGCTCTTGATTCAAAGTGTCATATCTGACTTAACTTTAGAAGACATTTGTGGGATAGATCGTGCATAAGTGGCATAACAGGGAAGTTAAGGCAAGATCTATGGAAGACCTACAGTCTGCTCTTAGTAAGAATTGGAGTGTTGATTAAAAAAACCCACCAAACCCAACAATGGGGAAAAAAGCAGGCCAGTCTCAGGCGAGCAACAAGATAAACTGCCATATCAGACTGACAGCAAGAGCCCTTGCAAGAGGTGCTACATTTATAAAGATTTGCAGGAGCAGGTGATATCTCAAGGGGAAAAAAAGAAGAGAACTTTCAGACAGAACAAATTTTCTATTGTGAGATATGATTTTCTACTTAGACCCTTCTGGCATGTACCTTCTCATGATTCTTGGGTAACTTATTTTTCAGCTCTGCTTTTTAAGGTCTTAAATGTTTAGCTGAATGCTAAAGGAACAGACAAAAAATGACCTTCCAAAACATTCTCATGTGTATGCCAGTAGCCACATAGCAACTTTGTATGTTGAGGCCTCCTCACAAACAAGGCATGTTGCCTTCCTGCAAAGACTCATTTAAAAGCTCCTCCACTTTCTCAGTAGCAGTATCATCCGATGTAATTACTTGTGACTACAGAGACCACTTATACGAAGGCACAGTGCGTCTGTTAGCTCCAGTACAGTGCTCCACCATGCTTCCACACTCAGAAAATGTAGCATCCGTACAGTCAGCTTGGAAACTGGGTTCTCTTATTCCATCCAAAGAAAAATGATACTCATCTGCAAAAAACTAATACTGAGCACTACATTTGATTGTGTATGGAATAGGCAAGGCTACCAAACCCCAAGACTGGCAAAGAACAGACAATTCATCCATATTTGTATGCTGGACAATTCCACAACGATATTCTGTCCTGTGTGATCAGATTAATTCTTGAAAACGTAAGTCTTCATGTTGTTAGGTCATTAGATAAGACACACTGCACCTGATACACTCTATAAATTACAATGCAGTAATAAGCAATTTGCAGCAAAAGTCAACAGTGTTTTATAAGTACAGCCCTGTCATGGGAAACCTACCTCAGTTACACAATGAAGCCTGTGAACGATAAAAGAACCCGTGCTGGTAATTAAAGCCTTATATATGCTAGGATAAAATATGCTGATGATAAAAGAAAATTATTTACCCTCACTCACCATTAAATATTTTCATGGTTGTTTTTTTCCACCTACTGGCAAGCAATACAACAAGCTTCTAGGTGCTGATGCTTTAAGGTTCCTCAGTAGTTAATAATCAGTAACTGTTTCAAACAGATGATCTGGATTTGGCCATGGTATCAAGAGAATGGATGTATTTTGATGTAAAAAAAAAATTAATTCACTGCTTGTAAAAAAGTGTTACAGTGACAGATTCAGACATTTGCATGCTACTTAGAGTATAAGCTGCTTCCTGCCACAGAAATAAATTCAAAGCATGACTTGGAGGAGCCTCTAGTGGTGATAAAGTAGATGTGATTATGAATTAGCAGATGCTCAAGGATAAGCTTACTACCTTGCTGGCATTCACGTAGCCTACAGACACATGACTCCTAGTCAAGTTACCAGCAATGAGACCTGCAAGCCACACACACACACACACACACACACACTTGGGACCAAGTAGGATGTTCTCAATAGTGCTCTGCCTACAAGTTTTACCTTGCCTTGATTCAATAAGGGAACCAAACAACTTGTTTCTTGTCCTCTTCAGCTTGTAGGCAACATTTAGTGCAAAAACTGAATAGAGGTATTTCCTGACAATTTGTTTAATGCCTTTCAGACTAGTATGTTTTGTGGGGAGGTGGATGCACAACATCCTGCAACAGTGAGTTCTACAGTTTTAACTACGTGCTGTGTAAAAAATCCACTTTTGTTTTCACTACATACTTCGTAATTGCATTTAAGGCATATTCTTTGTTGAATTAGGAAAGACAACAAACCATCATCCTTTCTTTGCCTTTTTTGTTTAATGCATGGCTTTACAGTCTCTAATTGTACCCCTCCTCATTCATTATCTCAAGTATTCCGAAAGTTTCCTAAAATGGGGAGCAGTGTTGGTACCAGTTTTCTCCAGCAAGTTATACTGACACAGGCAGACCACTATTTTTAAATAAACTGTGTCTATGCACACAGAAGGCAAGGATGTGTAAGCCTTACACTGCAGAAACACATCCTCTGAGCAACTTTACAGTGACATTAGAGCAGTATCTTCCACAGGTCGCAACACTGGAGAATGTTCTGTTGCTGCAAAAGGACTTTTCCAGAGCGTGAACTTTGACAGTATCAACTGGAAGCAGTTCTGTTTGAACTCCATTTGGCAAGACCAGCAGGTGTCATTAACTGTGGAGCTTCTCCAATCCTGTGACCTGTTACAGCCACACTGATGTGGCACGTAACTGGCAAGCTGCTTTCACTCTTTCAGGAGGCCCTGTAACATTACCATTTTTGGTAAGCATTAATACTGATTCAACACTTCCTTTAACCTAGCACAAAAGAAAAGCAAAAAAACCACATTTGGCGATTTAGCTGCATCAACTCATATATCATTATGTTTCAGTAAGAGCCCTTAAAGAACTGGAGCATCTGGCATCAGGTACTGAACAGGACAGCTAGCTTTTGTTTGTAGTTACAAGGTTCAGACACTGAAAAAGTTAATACTGTTTCAGCACTTTGGAACAACAATTGCAGGCTAGATGCTGTCAAAGTACTTCAGAGGTTTGCTCTTTAGCAGCCAAAAGATTTGTCTGACAACCACAGGTCTTTATCTTTCCTACACTCCCTCTGATATGCAAAGTAGAATTTCCCCATAATCAAATAATTAATAGAACTGATGCTGATTATTTTTCCCTAAATACTACCAAAAGTTATACAACTGTTTGCAGAGTAACTTACAAGCCTTCTACACATGATCAGTATGTTTATAGTAATTGCCAGTTGTCAGGGTTTGTTTTTAAAGGCCTGGATACAATGAAATAAAAAAAGTACAGCCTTTGAGGTATCTTGTGGCTAGAAAATAATATATAAAATAGTAAGCATTATTTAAATTACAAATATAAGAAATTTTGCTGCTATGTTAGACCTCTGGATGAAAATTATATTGCAAAATGACTGGAAGACAAAAAGAATTTCTTTACCCCTATGTTGCCTACAAAGCTATACTTTGACATGGTTAGTCTTATTCCTGCATGGAATTAATTTCCTGGGAAAAAACCCAGAGAGTTCTGCAGATGCTACTGTGGAACAAACATACAATGATGTGCATTTAAGAGCTCTGCATGTCTTGGCAGATTTGGGAGGAGATCACAGTATTGGCTGGGATGGGAGAAACACCACAAAGTGACCAACAGGAGTCAACTGTTTTGCTGTAGCTGCTTTACTCTGTGCTGCTCTCAGCTGCTTTTCTCTATAGGAACAGCTACGGGATGGAAATTTTAGCCAAAGAAAAGCTTTATGCTAGGAGTATTCAGTTTTAAAAGTACCTAGCCATACAAGGGGCAATACAGGCAACAGCTCACAAAAAAATCCCCAAGTTATGCATCCTTGTCACACGACAAAGAGTTTCGAGAAACACATGGGGGAAGTACCTGCACTATAAGGGTGGTGGAGTGGGGGACAACTGCACGAACTGATTCCAAGCAGCCGGTGAGAAAAGTCACTCACAAAGATCGTTTTGCTCCTATTCTTGGACATCCAGTATTATTTACTGGAGCTGCTGCACAATCCCTTCTACCCCACCTTGGCCCAGTTTTTATTGCCTCTAAGGAAAAGCATTTTCAGACGAGCAAAATTGTCTCCATCAGACACTGCAACAGCAGTGACCTTCAGTGGCACTGACAACAGTCTGAGGAGTTAAATATCAGATCCAAGGGTCTTCTTTGCTGTACTAAAAGGGTTATGCATTTCCAGATCCAGACTATTTGCCTCCACATCCCTCCAATCCTGAACTGGCCCTGTGAAAAAGATTATGCACCTTAGAAACAGCCCCATCGATACCTGTAAAGTACACTAAAGTAGGGTTTTGCGTGACCTGTGTAACATACGCTCACAAAACCACTCCCAAGATAGACCTCAGCCATGTCATCACACATTTTATGCATCAGGCACAGAAACAGCTCGACCAAGTGGCACAACTGTCTCTAAAGATCTCTGCACATCTGACCTCTAACATTACACTTGCCTGCTCAGCTTTATATTGTGCTATAGCCAATATTGATGGATTTGGTGCAACACAGAATATCCTGCAGATATACAACTGTTACTTGAACTTTAACTGTTCCACTGGAAGCAGAGGTTTACCATGCTACTCAAAACTTAAGTCCAACAAGCTTGCTTTTTATAATGGCAAACACCTGAAACACAGTAAGTGTCAGACTTTAAAGTACAAAGTGATTCCATGACATGGCAGCATCTTTTCTTATGTCCCAAACCCATGGACAAGGAACATCACTAGTGTCCATTTTAATGTTGACACAAGTACTACCATATTGAACTTGTTAATTTTAATTAAAATCCTCACACTGCTCTTATGAATGGGCATATTTCTTGGAGTACAATAACAAAACCAAACTCCTGGGTTTTTTTTCTTATGAAACACTTCAGTGCACCTGAACACATCCAGAAGCAATGCTTATATATCAATGTGAACATCTCCTTACTACAAAGATGCTTTGCAGTAGCAGCAGAGCTCTCCTCACCTGCACAACAATACTAAGCAATCACACAAGGATGAGAGAATCCCTTTTAACTCCCACTTTGCACCCACTTATCAGAACAGTCATGAATACCTACTCTAAGAGGACTATCTTCAGAGTTTTTTACAAACTTAATTATCATCTTTGGCATCAGTTAGGTCAGCAGAAGCTGGCACTTTCTGAAACCTGCTGGAGAAGGAGACAGCACATTTACCATTGTCGTGTGAATTTAGGTGGGAAATCAAAGCCATTACTATCCCAGAAAGTAGCAGAACTCACATATAGTATTTACGACATCAATGATTTATGTTTTCATTTCAAGTCCAATTCAGAAACACAGGAAGTGAAAAGAATTTCTCAATAAGGATTTCCCTCTCCTAAACAGGGTACCTTTAGCTACATAATTCTTGATGCTCAGTCTCCTCCCTTCTCAGCCACAACACAGCTGAAGGACTTTGAAGTCTATTAACTTCAGTCCATTATCAACATCACCAACATGAAATATATGTGTTCAAACCAAACCAGGCTTATCAGTAGGGTAAGGATCTGTCTCTCAAACAGCCTGCAATTCAAGACACCAAATAGTGTTTCAAATTAGCATGCTATGCTTTGAAGTTCAGAGAAGTTATCCTCTCCACCCCAAGGAATTACCACCACAAATGGCAAGAGATTTCCTAAAAATTCCTGTTACAGAAACTATGCAAGTTTTGTTCTGAAGGTTACTGTTCAGTATTCACTATGTCAAAAGAGAAGCTCTAAAAAAGACTGCTTTTCAAGGGACTTTTTGATATTTGAAGTGTTCAGGTCAGAGCTTGCCAACTTTCAGCATCGGTATAAAAAGTAAGAAATCATATAACTCATCTAGGTACTTTTAAAAAAAAAAAATCAGAATGCAAGTTATCCCCTATCTCATTTTAAGACAGGCATTGACATTAATACACAGCATTGCCAAGAATCCTTAGCCTTCCTAACAGGATACTTGAGAGCTACACAAGTAGATGACCTGTACCTACCACAGGAAGCAGAGGGAATGATAAAGGCCCTTGCCTTTGACTGTATCACCAGCCTTCAGCTTAATGTGCTACAAAATAAATTGCATCACACTGATTTTGCTGATCCATTCCAAATATGTTACACTTCAAACAAACCTGCAATATAAGTTGATTAGACAACACTGACAAGCCAGTCAATGAGTCCAAGAGCAAACGGGGAGCAACGTCTAATCTGTTCACGGCTTCTCCTCTGGTATCCCAGGAAACAAGCTGCAGCTGCTTGGTTCAAGTTGTGTACTATGGCAAAAATGTCTGCAATCCCACTCTAATAACCAGCATTTTCACAACTGCTAAGCAGTGTCTGTACGGCAGAGCAGCAGTTCCTCTACAGAATCTGGAGCATGCACTGCACACGCAGAAGCATGGTATGTCTGGGGAGCCAGGGCACTCCCATTTCAGAAATGTTTTTACTAGGTCATCAGACCCTACTTACCACACAAGATTTACAGAGACATCAGTATAAAACCCACCTCACTTGCACACAAAGTACCATAATGAAGTACAGGAGCAAGAGATATCATGGTATCACAAATTAAATGATCATTCAGTTCTCTTCCATGGAACCACCTTAACACCCCTTGGTCATCTAACTCAAGAAAACTTTCTTAATTTCATTAACACATTTACCCGGTCCCCAAAACGTAAACAAAAAGCAACAGATTGAATGCTTTCTACATGGTAATTTTTTTCTACTAATTATTTTCTACTTGGTAGTATTTTGTAATTTCAATGTCTTGACAGCTATTGGTCTTCAGCAACTGACCTATTAGATCATTAACTTGATCTAAATCACCTAGAATAATCTAAAATACTAATTTATTTTAGGTACTATGTGTGCCATTTTAGTCTGTCACTTCACAGCCTTGAGGCACTTAGCTGTCTGTACAGGAAAGATTCAGAGAAGACACCAAACTGACTACCCACACTCCAGAAGTCAGCATTTAGACTCCTGGATTCCTCTCAGAGGATACCTTCACAGAGACATATTTATCCCAGTATTATTTCTTTATGTGCTACACAGTTCATCTAGTTCTTATCAAACTGTCATAATACTAAAGAAAAAAAGACTGTGGGAAAATTAAGATATATCAGGTTAACTGAGAACTATCTTCCTGCTATCATGAAAAATCAGGAATACTAAGCTATACTCTGGTATTCTTAGTCAAAACACTCTGCAGAGACCCCAGGTGAGCCTCTGGTGTCCCACTCAGGCAGACACTCTACATTCAGCATCTCATCTGCATTTGCTACTAACTGTTTGTACAAATGCCTGTATTAATTTACAGTGGATGACCAAACCATTTTTAAAGCCTTTCTTTGGTTGTTCTTGTCCTCCCCATCAAAATACACACAGTAAGTTCAGCTGTCTTAAGTATTTTATTAAAACCTACCAGGCAGTATCAAAGATAAAACAGCGGACTGAGCAGACAGAAGCAATTGTGATCTAGTGCATAAATCAGTATTGGAAAAGACAAGAAATTAAAATATGACAGTTTGATTAAAATATTAACTGCTTGGAAGTAAACTCATATTAGTGCCAAAACCAGATCCAGAGATTCTTTCAAGCTCATTTTCCATGCAGTCAGCTTCACTGTGCTGTAGCGCTATTGTCCCAAAATGAGTTCTTTCACCCAGTGTGCAAGAGGCCGATCCCCACACAGAGTTGAGGCATTTGATTTATTTACAGTTCTGCACAGAAACGGGGGCTGGTGGCAAATCCACAAAGCTAGCACAAGGGCTATCAAAACCTTTCAATATTTATACATTTTAGCCAACAACAGTATTAATGTTCATTGGTTGCAAGTTACATAGTTCCCTCATTAGCTAGTATTCTATCTTCTATTAGTTACATGATTTCCTCACTTTTCAGAGCACACAGACTAATGAGCAATTTTCTTCTTTTGAGTCAGTGGATTTCTTGGGCCAGTGGTCTGTGAGTTGTGGTCCTAATCTCCCCTCACCAGAATTACTTTTTATCCAGTTGGAGCTGATTTCTCAGTTGTTGACTTTATTAGTGTCTTCCTTGGGAGTTCTGCCAAATGTCCTTGTGGCTAGTAAACTCTATATTCTTTGTGCCCGCTATCAGTGGTACATCCTGCTTCCCAAGCTTTATTAATCTCACCCTAAGTCTGAGATAATTGAAGCCCTAAACCTTAATAAGGCCGTTCTACTGACAAATAATGTACCTTTCTAACACTTGGAGATCAGCGTGAAGACCCTGTCAACAGTGAGGAGGCACTTTAGAACAGAAAATGTTACAGTGAAGTCATTAAAGCACTGAGAAAGCTCAAGGGGTACTAGATGTTGAGCACAGGTGAAAATTAGCTCTAAAAGGACATTAAAGATGCAGCTTGGACTTCTCAGCTGAGCAGGGAGATTTCAATTCCAAGAAGGTACTGCAATGAGGAAGCAGCATCCTTGTAAAATTTACTGTTACAGTTGTCCAGCATGGTAGAAAGTATCCACTCTGCTACTTCATAAACTTCTATGTAACTAATTTCAAATTATCTCTAAAAACCTGAGCTTGTGTTTGGTTTTTTCTCACTAGTGAAGATGCCCTGCTTCCCCAGCTATGTTTGAACATCAGATATCTTCTCAGTATCAAGCTTGCTCACTACTTCCATGCTTTCTCTGCACCGCTACAGACATTGGGAGTAGCAGCTATGATGATGCTCATGAGCACAGTTGTGCCTGTGCACAGGCAGCTGCAGCACAGCAGCTGCTGAGGGAAACAGCAATACACTGGGAGCTCAATGAACACTCACAAAGCTTGTTTAGATTTACAGCATTTTAAACAAGTGAGGTCTCACAGGTACCGTAACAGCAGGTTGCAAGTTACACACCGAGCAGGACAGCTCAGGGTCCCAAACAAGCAGCACAGTCAACGTGTTGTCAAATCAGGACAAAAACAGCAGTTGGAATTACTATGTCAAACAGACTATTAAGAACCAGATGAATGATGACAGTGTGGGCAGCATTGTCACTGGCATTTGAACACCACAAAATCTGAAGTGTATAAACTGTTGTTTCCTATCTCCTATACTCAATTATGGGTCTGATAAATCCTCAGTATTACGGCTTAAAAACAACTTAGCATCCAAACTAGCCCTAACCAAGAAGAGAAGAACAAACAGGTGCAAGCCACAACAGAGGTTCCTCCTCCCACCACTATGCTGCCAGGTAATAAACTAGCCAGAAAGTCCCTCGTTTTTCATTTAAATGGTTTATTTTGGAAGAAGTCACCCTTTAGACCTTTATTTATAGAGTTAAGTTTAAACAGTTCAGTAAGGTCAATGTTAGACCAACCAGCAAGCTGAATCTTTCAGCAAGTGTGGGATTGTGTCCACAGAGAAGAATCCCAACCAGGAGCCTTTGGCTACCACCGAAATCCTCCACAAATGCTTGTGTTGCCTTTCCTAGCAGAAGACTCATGAGGCAATTCCTGTATACTGTGAGTTGTGTCTTTAGGTGTTAATACTCTGCTGATAATCTGAACACTGCATACATGCATGCACAGATATACACTATCAGTACTTTTCTACTTTGGGAAGACAAAACATAGCCAGGATTTTCCTTCCCATTCTAACACTTAGTAATATCTTGGCAGGTGTAGGGCAGAGGAACAGCAGCAGGGAAAAATAATCTAAGCAAGTTAAATTAGTGACCTGTTTGCTTGTTTCATGATAGAGACAGCCAAGCCAACAATTTCTGGCCAGGCTTCATGATTACCTGATTTATAATGCAGATTTTAGAATTACAGCCTCAGCAGCACATGTACCTCCATGAAGTATGTCATTAACATACCACATCTGACTTTTTGGAAGAGCAGAAGAAGCAAGCACTCACCAGAAGCCAACTCTTACAGAGCCCAGTTACAGCAAAAATCACGTGTCACCACCCTTCAGAGTACACTGGGCTTTCAAGAGGGCTCTAATTTACTTATATTTGCATACAACCAACTGTACAGTAACCATCATTTCTGCAGTTCATTAGTAGCAACAAAAACCTTATTGTATTTGTGGGCTGCATTAACTTTGCAGGTTCAAGAGCCCCCAGCAAGTCACAGCCTCATCATAGTGGATGTTACACAAGCATAACACATCTTACCCTTAAAATACGCCAACAGCACTGACTGCCTCCTGTAAAAAGAGACGAGTTTCAAAATATCCTCCTTCACTCTCATTATACAGAAGTTAGCCTCATTTGAGTAGCACACTGTTTGCTGCTCAAGTTACTCTGCAATATTTTCAGTTAGCCTCTTCCCAACCAAGCATCATTCAAACCATGTATCAATGTATGAAAGCTGAAAAAGAAGAATCAAATGCTGAAACTAACACCAGACCACTACCTACAAAGATTATTAAAAAAAAAAATCCAAAACAACCCCACATCACACCAAAGATAAGCAATCAAAAACATTTGAGTCAATTTTTGCAGGACAAAGTACTTTCTCCTGCTGGCAAAATGGCCCTTGTGCTAAATGCAGACAAACTGGCAGCTTTGCTGCAGATCCAGTACATTTTATGGCTGCAAAGTGTTTTGGAACAAGTATCTGGAAGATATCTACATAATTAACTATTGTTTAGTGTTGCTCAGTGAAGTCATGTCATCTTTTCAAGATGGAAAGCCTGCAGAGACACAAAGGTTGAACACTGTGGCTGTCTATAGCCTGTATTAACAGCAATTCAGGTTCAAGAGCCGTGATTTCCTCAGAGGAAAAACTGAGGAGTTGGATGCTGGGGAAGTAACCTCAGGAGTACCCTAGCAATGATGTATGCACGACTTCTTTCACATTTGCTGCACTGCTACCCACCTTTACAGAGTACTAAGTCTATGGACACCAGATCTCATATTTCTCATAGGACCATAACTACTGTAGCCACCAGGATTAAAATGCTGTGATTCTCCTATCAGCATGAAAAAAAAAGTTCTCAGCAAATCCAGTGCAGAGTAACCCACACTGTGCACTAATCTGTGTGAGCTGCAGAGCTTGCATTCCCTGTACAACCACTTCTGCACTGGGCATTGCAACCTGTATTGTAGGGGAGTTTATGCCTCTGCTCCAATCTCCAAAATAAACATAGCAGGCAGCATATCTAATTATATCTAAGGTAACACATAGCTCATTCGCATTTTTACTGTGAGCAGTTAGTTTTAAACACAGCTATTGCAATATCAGATTAATGATCATGGAAGTCTGCATCACTAGTTCATTATCCTTACAGTCCAGTAGCTTAACACAAAAAGGCACAACAGCAAGATTTTTAATTTGCAAATTAAACACTGACTGATCTGACATTCTTGTACATGTTATCATAGGACATTGAAATTGCTTCAGTGTGAAATGCTGTCTTTAAAATCACAGCTTCATCCAAGAGACAACTGACTATAGCAAACTAATGAGAAAATTTTACCAGAAAAAAAAATTGTAAAAAAGTTAGCCAATGACAAAGTGTTTATAGGGATGGACTTTTAAGTCATCTCCCTGTTGCACTGACAGACTGTCTGCCACAAATACATTACTAGGCACTGAGCATGGGACAGGAATTGTTTGAGGCTACCTTATCAACCCCTATTATAGATGTGTCCTCCAAAAATACAAGAACAAAAATTTAAAGAGGAAAAGAAGATCCTGCACTCTCCAGAACAGAATCATTAACAGCTACCTAAAAGTAGTTTATCCTTTGATTTTCTGGACCCTGCTAGAACAGGAATAACACCATAAGCATTTCATGGCTGAGCATGACAAGACTGGTGCTTGTGAAGTGCATCTCAGGAGTCAGTGCAGACTAGGGACTCACCCTTGAAAACTCCAGTTTCTGGACCTACAGTTCTTATGTTCCTTCTCAGTAGTGTTTGCTGACCTGCGCAAGAGAAGTGACAAGAAACAAAATGCCCTGAACATGCCCTGAACACTGAGCTCTGGGAATTTAATACTGAACTGAAGGTTACAAGTAGATCTGTGTGCAAGGCTGACTCAGAGCCTGAAATTCTGTATGTGACCACTTGTACCACACATTTCATTCAGATGATTGTCCTATTTTTCTTAAAAAAAAAAAAAAAAAAAATCAGCCAAACTGGGACACCTTATTCAATCAGCTGGCACTGGGGCATTTGGCCCAAAGGCACTTTGCATCCTCCACCTTCTGGGTGGATGCCCTATCCTAAAGGGCATTAAGCACAACTCTCTTCAGCTTTCCCCTTGGCATCAGGCCACTGTCCAGACAGGAATGCAAAAGCTGGAGCCAGAAAACAAAGGGAGACTGACAGCTCAGAGCACAGAGCTTGGAAAAAACTGTCAGGATCACTAACATTTCATACTGGCATATGAGCTGATAAACAGGAACAATCCCTCCTTCCAGTCGAACACCTTGAACTACAGAGGCAAGTTCCTTCACTGCTGGCTGGGTCTTGGCTCTACCCCACTAGGCAGCCAAGAGCCCAGGAGCCAGAAGTTTCAACAAGGGAAAGGAAGGATTCCTCAATATAAACTCACAGCCTGATAACTACGTCACCTCAAAAAACCTCAGAAGATACGGGTTTAGTCCCTTTAAGCTGAAGTGGGAACTAAATACATCTCTAGTACTTTTGGCTGAGAGCCACATATTAAATTTCCTGCAGGAGCCAAAGCCTTGAGGAGGACACAGTTGTCCCCAGACAAGAGATGGCTGAACCTCTCCAAGTCCCATTCCAAAGCTGGGCATGGACAGTAAGTGGGGTGGCCCTTAATACCACCCTTCTGTACTGAAGTTGTTGACATTTCACACACCTCTGCACAATTTTAGTTCTTTACCCTACTTACCACAGATTGCTCTCAAATGGTGATAGTTACCAGGCAAGAATGCATGGGATAAAAATATTGCTACAAAAGCGTAGCAGGGATTATTTAAGAATCCTGTATTATTCCTTAATTTTAAGTGGAACTTTGACCTTGAACAGCCAAACTTGCCTAGAACAAACATCTGAGAAAGAAAGAATATAGAATCAAAATCACAAAATGAAGGGCTCTCCAGTATCGTAGCAAAGTTATGCAACCTCCAGATCAGACATCTAAAACATCTGATGTTTAGATTTAGAAACAACTACCACTACTCCTTTATTCTTTATTATAACCTTTATACTCCTGTAAGAGCGGCATGGTTAAACTGCAACGAGCAGAATGAGATTCAGCAATGCATCTCAAGTTCCCATAGAAAGGGACACAGATGCTTTGTTTACTTTGCGAAGGTGAAGCTTCCTATAGCATACTCCATAGTTTTGGGAAGGAGGCTATCTAGCATTCTTAAAAGCCTGCCATGTGAAGTGGGAACACAACGCAAGAGCTTTAAAGACAACATTAAGAAAAGATCCAAGCTAAGGGCTGGAAGTGAGGCTGATTCGTGCACCCATCTGGATGAGTTCCCATTCACCAGTGGAAGTCTGACCAACATAAAAGCTAACAGGTCAGCACAAACAAAATTTTGAAGGTTTTATCTAGAGTTAATACATAAACCAGCTGTGTTTCGCTAATTATTGCTAAGCAACATTAGGGCCAACAGTTTAGCAGAGTTCAAAAGGAATTAGGTGTTTTATGCGCAATAAGAACATCCACAATTACATTAGCTAGGATAAAACAGTTTATAAAAGGATTAAAGGAATACCACACCTTGTGGTATAAGTCAGCTACTATATCATAGATATATTTTTCTTTCTGATTGTTTTGCTTAGCACAGAACAGCGGAAACCATGCCCACTGTTCTAGCAACTGACTGGTAAATTGCACTAAGGATCAGCTTACAAAAACCAAAATCAAACTAGATTTCACTAGCTCAGGTTCAGGCTCCTCTAGTTAGCTTATACAACTGTATATTACATTTATCTTGGAATAAAAGCAACTCAAGCCAAACTTTAGCTGATTTATATTCACAAATGCTCGCAACACATTACACTAGAATTGAGGCCTTTAAGGCACAGAAGTTGATATGACACCCTCAAAGTCAGAGCATCACAGCAAAACACTCAGACTATCACCACGAGACACCTAAGTAAGCAACCATCTGCTGATTTCAGGAAACAGCTACCATCTAAAGCTAAAAATAATAATAATTAAAAAAAATCCAAAAGTGTCCTAACAGGCTTGCCTTGTCCTGTTGTAAAAGGGATCAGAGAATCAAGATCTCTGTTCACGCGAAGCTTTGTTCCAATAGCAGGACTATTCATTTCAGTAGAGTTCAACTACTTTGACTCCAAGATATTGTTCTAGTCTAAGTCTGATAAAATAATTTAAGATGTACAAAACCCAAATATTTTAGCAGCCTGCTTTCCTTGCATCTACAAAAAGCTTAATTTGCCATTAGCCCCATGAAATGGCAGAAGAATTCAGACAAAGGATCTATAATTACCAAATCATCTCCACTGAAGTGCCAGCTACCATGTGCTCTCTTCAGGAAACTCAGATTACTCTACGTAGTAGTAGTGCCTAGTTTATGAAACTTCCTATATCAAGCTTCATTTTGACAAAAGGGTGGGTTTGATTGTACCAGGCCTATTTGGAACTTTTAGCTGTTAAACTAGTGAAAATAGAAGGATAAAATCAGCAGATCTTAACAGCAGAACAGACCACTATAAGCATAGAATTCAAAGTGATTATATAAAATGATCCAGGTTTCATCTCATACTCCCTCAATTTTTAATTAAATATTCTTTCCAATGATAGGACATATTTGGAAAACATATCCCTCTACTTTCAGAAGTGATTTGTGAACCTTAATCTGTTGATTGATGTCAGATGAAGTTACGGACACCTTAAGAAGTCCTGTATTAGCACTTTCATTGTAAAAAAACCTTGATGGTCAGAGGGAGATGTAATACAGGTTAAAAACTTATAAGCCAGGAACGGGGAAAAGCCTAAATAGGTATTTTAACCACTGCTCCTTCAGCGAAAGCTACCCACAAATAAAACACCAACCATTGGTATCTGCATTACACCAGGGACTGCAATTTCTAACATTTCAGTACTGCGGAAGCTGATATCACTTGCCAAGGAAAACTTCCCTCTAGTTAGGCAAAGCTTCAGAAGTAAATCAACTATTAACTGTAGCACAGGCTTATACTTCTATTAGAGAAAGTTAGCAAAGATTTTGCCTGTGTTGAAAAATGTGCCGAAGCAGAAATAAATGGTCACATGACTGAGTGAAATAACCAGAGCACCACGCTGAATCTGTATCACAGAAACATCAAGTCCGCCTTCTACCCTGACCACTATCAGTAGAGCCAGGTAGCTTTTAAACACACAGGTAAAAAAGAAAA
>VZTJ01006420.1:0-14768 GCA_013397795.1 Orthonyx spaldingii | reverse complement strand
AAAAAAAAAAAATCAATAAAGTGACTGTTCCTGTATCTGTAGGATAGGATTTTTCCTGGAAAAAAGAAGGGAATAAATGTGATAGGAAATTAATCCTGCCAGTAATTTTCACCATTTGCTGGCCTTTGCAGCAAGAAGTAGCTTACGAGTTTTTCACTTCCATCTGAATGAAGCTTTCAACTATGACTTTTCACGAGTTACTACACAAAGAGAAGCTCAGAAATCAAGTATTAGATGAAAGGCAGAAAGAGTACACCTAGTCTTCTTTAACGTCTCTGAGCACCTGGTGTTCTGCTTAAGATTCAGTGCCTGTAGAAATACCTGTCACAGTTGGCAGTTACAAATATGCTTGTGGCAGCAGGAAAAAACTGGCTCAAATTCCGCTCATTTTACTCAGTTGGGCTTTCTCTGGGCTGTGCTTTTTGTGCCAAAGTGAAAGAGAATTAAGTGCTCCATAAGGGAAGTAAAAGATTAAAACTTACCAGTTTTTACCTAGAGAACCACAAATCAGCACGTGCAATCATGATTAGCAAAACACACATGGCAAGACGGCTCAATTTCTCCCATGGAAAGCACTACAGGGACCTAGAGCAATCCCTGACACAGTTGCAGCTCCAGCAGTTTATCTCTGACATGGAATACAATTCTCATACTAGTACCTGCTTGCATACAGGGTTTATTTTGCACTGGGATTTGCTGCAATTCTTGTATGACTACGCTGAATAGCAGGGCTGCAAAATGAAGCACTCGAGTAGAACTTTAATTCACACCACATGCATTGGTCATCTTTTGGGGACAAACATACCCTGGAAGGTGTCTCCCCAGAGATCTGGCCTCATGCAGCAAGTAGGCAGCTAGGCACATTGTAATTACAAGAGAAGAACTATCGGGGTTACAACACTCAAGAATTCCACTGCTGAGAACAGCAACTTGATGTTGTAGCCAGACCAACTCCCTGTGTAAGCCTCAAGCTGCACATTGCTCCTGGTTCTTCTGTCAACCCGTTGCCATTTCTCAATCTTAACATTTGCTTGCTATTTTCCTCAGGATATTTAAGTGACTGCAGTTGTCAAGACAACCACTTCATCAACACCAGCACCTCAGCTCATCTATCTTGGGCTTCCCTTCCGTTCACCATAACTTCTAAGAAATCAGTTGTCAGAAACAGTGATTTTTGAAATCTGGCTTTTGTGGTTTTTTTAACTTTTAGTAGCCTTTGGGATCTTCTGTCCTAAGAATCTCAAGTTCCTGACATAGCAACAGCTTTGTTTTAATTACACCCTCACCAGGGAGGCTTCCTGTAAAGCTGTAAAAAGTCTGATAGGCTAAATTCCAAAGCACGGAGGCAATCACAGAGGTAAACATCCAAACCAGGTTTATGCACACCTATGCTGTCACTTTCAAAAACTCAGTAACTGAAGTCTCCTTCGATTTTGTTACCAAGAGAAACAAAGTGACACAGGATTTCTTAAACTCATCTAGGCGGTGAAATGCACACCCATACATATATCTTTTCTAAATCAGGTCATAGAACCTCCATAAAGCAATTAGTGAGTAGTTAATCTCCATAACTACATGGATGCTTTAACTTAGTCAGGCTTAAGCTGTTAAACTTTCCAGTCCTGACAGCCATGAAACCAAGTGGCAAATTCAGCTGAGCTCTGCAGGCAGCCAAGTCCTGGACTGACACAATACAATTTCCAGGAATTTCTAAATAGTAAAATTACAGCAATAAGATCCTGCACAGCATTCCCCTTCCCCCAATCCATCTATCTTAGACACAAACAAGAAGGCTTCACAACTTCAATCACAACATGAGCTTTGATCAGAATTTACATCTTACAAAATATGGAATAAGCCAACAGAAGCAACTAAGCCAGGTCTGGTTAAGTTTTAACACCAACAAAGCAACCAGCATCTTTGTACCATCAGCATATGATGCCACATCAGAGCAGCTTCCCAAGTTTCTGTCTACATGGCCCTCACTGCTGTGACTTAGAGATTTATAGCTGCAACTATACCGGCTTTGCATCCATTATCACGGATACAGGTGGTGGGTGAGCCATGGCAACATGGGATTAAGCATGGGCTGCAAAACCAACTCTAAGCTGGGTCAGTTCACAACTGGTGTTAAATATCATGCTGTCACTGACAGACCCCACTGCTGTGCTTGAGACAGGTCAAATGTGCCACTGCTGCATTGCAGACATACTTAAACACTACTAAATGATTTCAATGGTTTATTAGTGTGGACCTTGGTGGTTTGTCATGGTTGCCACAGTATCCATTTATATTCTGCCTGAAACTCAAACTATACATAGCAATCACGTTAAGCTGTGACCAAACATTATTTTAGTGAATAAGTATTATATAAAAGCATTTATCAATGCATTTATAATTAAAGCAGTTAGAAACGCCAGCTTTCCTTATACAAGGAAAGGTACCTGCAGGTCAGTTGTGCTGTAGTTTTCTATTTAAAGTGCTTGCTAAGTGCAGAATTTGGCTTTCTGCCCACATATTTTAAGCTCAGTGTTGTGGCATAGCCTGGCTAATTGCACTTGGGGTGACAAGCACAACAGAACTCAGAGACATGTCAGTAACAGATTTCAAACCTCATCTTAAATGGCTGGAACCAAATCTTGACCTACGAATGTGCCAGCTCCATGATGTGCCACACCAGGCTGTTTCCCTGGCTGTGCTGCGGAGCTGCGGGCCCTTTCACACTTCCACACTTCACATCAAATCCCACATGCTGGTTTCTCTATGCTGAGAGGCTTTATTTTGAACCTACCCTTCCAAGCACAGGAGAGAAGACCTGGGGTAGCTGTAATGGAAGTGCACAAGAGGCTGGAGCAATTAATACAGCACAAGAATGAAATCCCAGAGGTGGGACGTAAAAACGCAGGGTGGTTTCACACTCAGTGCAGGTCCCTCTGACATTTCAAACGATGAGTCAAGACAAGGGATAACTTTGCCTCCTCCAATGAGAAGTTTACTCAGATTCTCCACAACACACTCTGAGATTTATTTGTGAAGCCTGCGTAGCATACGTCTCACAAGCCTACATACCCAGGCCCTGACTTGATGGCTTTCTCCTCAGCACCAGGAATGTCCCCCCTCCTCCCCCAGGTTAAGTTACACAACTCCAGCTTTATTTTTTGCTCTTAGAGAATTGCTGCAGCTGCCTCACGGACAAAGTCTGTGCAGAGGAGTGTGACTTGTCAGTACATCAGGTTCTGTGCTGGGGTTCTTCAAGAAACTGCTCAGGCTTTTATTTATACAAACTAGGAATAAGCAGAAGTTCTTACTGAGAAAAAAATCTCTTTGCTTTTGTGCTTAAGCAGTCTGAATCCTATTCACTTAAAAATTTCTTCAGCTCCTCCAAAATTAAATACTGTACTTGTAAACATACACGTCAAATTTGTTTTGGAAGAAAACTTTCCCATGAGTTATTTATAAAGAGCAAAACCCTTTCTACCTACAGATTTAGTAAATTATGCTATTAAAAGATATACATATTTTACATAAAAGTGTTAATTTATCCAGAATAATGAATATGAACCAGATAGAAGGCTTAGTCTCTGTTCACTAAATTACTCTTACTCTTGTCAAAGAACATTTTGACAAGACAAAGAACATTTTGTAAAATGCCCCGTGTGTCTACAGAGCTCCTTCAATGCCAGCCCAGTGTCCTTCACGTGAGCACCTCTTACTGTCACTACAGATGATGAACAAAGCATTGCAGTGGCTCTCTCTCATCCTGTTTGTGTAGAATCCGTAGACTATTCTGGACAAGTGCCGTGCTTCACCCACACAAAGGGCCTAATAGATGATGGATTCTGGATTGTGCATCCCTTTCACTCAGTCTGACATCAGATTGTAGCAATTTGCATTCAGAGAAAATGTGACACAGCAATATTTAAAAATTCCACCAAATAAAGTTCAGCTAAATGTATCAAAGAAAACTTGTGGGCTGCTACCTAGCGGAAGATGATGTTTGGTTGGACATAAAAGCATCTAGCAATAGACACAAACTTTCCTTGGAAGAAGTTGGTTTCCCATAATCTTCTTATTTCAAGTTGACATAATATAGTAAATAATCTGCAAATTAAGAATCAAATTCAATGCACCAACCTAGTGTTAAAAGTGGGGTTTAGGCTCAGCCCAAATTTCATTACCCTCAGTTTTTCTTCATTACTACAGTAGTACAAATTATGCATCACACAAAAGTAGTCTAACAAAACTGAAGTCCCTTCTGAGAACAGGAAAGCTCCTTCCCAGGACCATCACTATGTTCCTCTGCAATAAAACACCTCCTTCATAGTGTATTTTTTTTTTACTAGAAAGAGATCTAGTATAGAGTTTAGATGACAACCATACAAAACCCACTACTTACACAGAGTTTGTTCCTGTTTGTTCCCCCTGTACTTGGCATGGGTGAGGCCACACCTCGAGTGCTGTGTCCAGTTCTGCGCCCCCCAGCTCAGTAAAGACATTGAGCAGGTTAACAGAAGGTCAGCGTAGCTGGGGAAGGGTCTAGAGGGGAAGTCCTATGAGGAGTGGCTGAGGGAACTGGGTGTGTTTAGCCTGAAGAAAAGGAGGCTCACAGTGACCTTATTGCTCTCTACAACTGACTGACCAGAGGGCAAGTGGGTGACAGGTTCTTCTCCAAGACAATCAGTGACAGGACAAGATGACACAATCTTAAGCTGCACCAGGGGAAGTTCAGGTTGGACATTAGGAAGAATTTCTCCACAAAAATGGTGAATAGACACTGAAAAGGACTGCCCAAGGGGGTGGTAGAGTCACTGTCCCTAGAGCTGTTTAAGGAAAGAATGGATGTGGCGCTCAGTGCCATGGTCTGGTTGACACCATGGTGTTTGGTCATAGCTGGGACTTAATCTCAGAAGTCTTTTCCAACCTAAATGATTCTGTGAAACATTCTTTCTAGAGTGTAGACGTCACTGCTCTGTACTTGACAGGAAAAGGAAAGAAAAATTCCAAGACTTAGTTGTAATGCCAGCTATGAACTAGTGTAATCTGAACAAAAAGCTATGCAATCCAGATAAATTGGAGCATGCAAGAATTAAAGAGACAACAGAACTGATGCAGACGCCAACACCTAAAGAGTTTATTCCCGTACACTAACCTCCAGCCAGAGCTTTCCTAGATTTGCTGTAGTATAACTTACAGGCTCTCCCTAGCATTATTTCTCTTTTAAAAGCAGACACCAGCCATCTTGGAATTACAGGGTAGATGTAGGCAGGTCAAAATACTTCACTGTTCTCTTGGAAAAAAGTGTGGATGTGGCACTTGTGGACATGGTTTAGTGGTGAACATGGTGGTGGGTGCTGAGTTGGTGCTTAGAGGTCTTTTCCAACCTTAACAATTCTATATTTCTAAGGAGATGAAAGTCATCCACATGCTCAGCAAAGTCAACAGCTGCAGGGAAGAAGATGAAATGGAAGCAAGGCTGAGACACCAGGGGCACCAATCAGCTCACACAAGGTGACCTCATGTGAGCCTGCAGTCATGACTCAAGTACAGTTATTCCAATTTAGGCAGAGAGCTGAAAGAAGAGGGAGATGTCTGAGGTGGGCTTGGATTCCAAGAGACTCCAACACAAATGAAGAGGCCTGGTGGCATGACGATGACAGGTCTTTTGTGGCCAAATGTACCAGAGCCTTGCTCCATGCCTCTGCCATTGCACACACGGAGCTGATCCCACGGGATATGGCATTTAGCTGCCTGGACAACAGGTGAGATCCCAAGTGTGGTGCATGTGCTGAAGACATGCCCATGTGACATTTCACTGCATCCTCACAAGGCACGGGAATGGGCAATGCTATGCTTTGGGATGGTGACTCATGACCTGTACCCCAGCCTGAATTGATGCACCATTCAGCAACACATCTACAACTGCCAGCAGGAAGCTCCCTGGCTGAGAAAGGTACCACATACCTATAGCAGCCCTCCCACCATGGCTTCTCACAGCTTTTGTTCATTGCCAGCAGGTTACTTAGCTGTTCTTTGTAGGCAAAACATGGTCCCTGGCTGAAGAGCCCAAGCATAAGTATGTCACTTACATTAGAATGTGAACAAAAGTGAACAACTACTTAGTAGGTGTGGGATGTCCACAGCCTCAATCAAGTCTACCCTGACCCACCCAGCTTTCCCCAGCAGTGACGCTACTGCTGCATTTCAGGCCAAAGTCAGTCAAGTTTCATCCATACAAGTCAAAGACTGCAACAAGCAGGAAAAAAAAACCAGTTAAATTTCACAGAATGTATATTAGTCAAATTTTGAAGGACATAAGCTTTCAGGTTTCTGGCAGAGACTGAAAAATGGAAATCATTCCATATGTTGGTCTCAAAATTTTCATTTTTATATGCTCCAGTGGAGATCATATAGCAATATATAAAATGCCTAGTTTCATTTAGAAGTGCTTTTAAAAAAAAAAAAGTAACAACAGGTCCTCTATAGAGAATTGTTTAAACATGGCTATGGTTGACTCAAGAAACAGCCACTTGACATTCAGAGAATTACACAAAAGAAGAAACATTACCTTCACTGAACCTGAACAGTATTTTCAATAAGGGTTTTCTCTCAACATCTTTCTTACTTAGCATTTTGAGTAACATGGACACAGCAATAAGAAAATGAGGTTAGGCAGATATCCCACTGAAGTGGCATATCATTAAGAACAGACTAGGCTTTTTCTTTCCACCTTAAACAAAAAGTGCCATGCCCCTTCATCTGAAGCATCTGGGTAGGGGCATTTTGTTACCACATGAGTGACAAATTAGAAGGGATTTAGATAATAGCTACAAGATACTTAAAAAGTACAGAAGAGATGTCAGCCTCTCAAGTTATACTGTTTAATGCGCTGCTGAAAGGTATTCAGCTACTAAGTGTGGGTACAGTTACTCTTCTGCAGAGAAGTAACTGGGAGCACAGAGATGAAATTCAGTTTTCTTCAATACATTATAAGAAGCCCATTCTTTTAATAAAGGTGAGTGCTTTTACAGATAGTTATTCTAGCCAAGATAAGCAAACACTTGCACACCAGTGTGGTTTACATCCATGAATAAGGGGCTTATACAAGCAGACTTTATGCAAGAACAAATGTGTATTCACAGAATGTATTCTAAGTCAAAGCTACTCCATTGCATGGCTTTTGTTTTGACAAGGCCGAAGAGGGTACTGCAAAAAAGAATATTATTTCAGCTTTTACCCAGGTCTGACAGCAAAAGGCTTCTAGCTACAGAGATGTCTCAAGATTGATTTAAAACCAACGAATCTTTGCACAATGGACAAGTGTCTATCACTCAAAAATTGACCCAAGTGACACAACGGATTAAACACTGGTTCTTGCGCTGTTTCAACACTGTGGCAGGGGGTTTTGCATCTTAACCTCTTCAAATATTTTGCTACAATGAACATATAAACATATGTTTTAAATACTTAACTAGGATACATAACTCAGGGAAGAGTCACAGAGCTACTGTAAATATGTTCTTACTGCTGTCAACTTGGGTTTCTCAAACAAAAGCTATTTACCTGAATATCTAAATTACCTGTACAATTTTAAGACAACAAAGCAGTCCAAAAGGAACATGTCATACTTTTAGTACTGAAACCTTAAGGAATAAGATATAGCCTGCCTGCCAGACAGCCTTCTCTTTCTAAACAAATTTACTATGATGCCTCGAAGTGTCACCCACATAACATTCAGCCCCTTTACGTTCTTCTTGTTCTCCAGGTAGAAGCTTCAATTTAAAACAAATATCCAGGAAGTCTTGAGGCCACTTTACTTCAAGTCAAGCAAGATTCCAAAACACCCTAAATGCACCCTAATTTAGTAGCTCTCATTTTTCTTCTCTTTGTAAGCCACTTCGGGCAAATCAATTTTAAATATTTCAGCAACTGTGACAATAGGCAATCAATCCACCAATTTAGTTACTCTTGGCTACTAGTGCTTCAAGGGTGGGTACAGAACGCCAAAGTTATTACTATCAAACTGGCTTGGTGAGATGGGACATTCCCAGCAAGTTACTACCACAAAAGCTTAGCAAGATTAACTGCAATTCCCCTAACGCATAACACTGGATAAAAACACTAAGGCTTTAAAAATGAAGCAGCATTCTGGAAATAGCTGGCTAGTTTTGTGTACATGCATGTGTGTATACACACATTTGAGCACAAGCAGCCCAAATTATAAGAGCAGCTGTATTTATGAGTCACATCACCTTTAGTCCATCCACACTGCAGCCAGCGTGTAACTGCGACATTTCCTACTTGAACTCAGGTACATTTAAGTTCAACATAAAACCTCCACCACTTAGTCCATACTATTCATTACCCTGAACACCTGATGAACATGCTATAAACCACACAAAACTGCACATCAAAGATCAGAGTTAAGATTCTGCAAGAGTTTTTTTTCTGGCATTCCCTAGCCTTCAGATGCAAAATAGACACTGTATAGTAGACTTAAAGTGCTATTAAAGAGCAGGCACCCTGTGTGAATATATTACCATGTGAAATAGCAAGGCAGCATAAGAGTGACTTCAGAAACAGCAAGGTAAAACATGTCTGAGTTTTTGAAAAGTTACAGATGTGTAAAACCCTCAGACACCAGGATAACATCATTGCAATACTGGATCTAAAGGATTTACACACAAAAAAATTAAAAACCCCCCACTCTTCTAACACTATAGAGTCAAAACCTTCCATTAATTCCTATAATATGAACCATATATAAACCTACATGCTTTTAGTTACTATCTCTTGAACAGACAAGAAGTTTCAAGAGGCACAGTTCCCTGCATTGTTACCTAAGAAAAAAAACCTAAAACTCAAATTGTATTTTACCTTATCCAAGGACCACTGCACAAAATCAGGCGTATGAACAGGGCTCAGTTTACCGAGATGGAAGGCTTTCTGTTTAATTCTACTGGGACAGAAGAGTTGGGCTGTGCTACAACTCTCCTCTTGCCGTACAACAGGACCTGACTGCACACAATGTCCTATGTTCAGGCAGTATCAGAACTGGAAACCACTATCTCTACTTCTCAGCACACACCATAATCCCACCTGGATCAGAGGAACTTTAGGGAAAGGACTGGGAGCTGGCTACCACCATGAGTTAGCCCTTTTCCTCCCGAGGACACACCGATGTCCAGAACAGGCTACAGGATGGGTAAGCAGTCTTGTGCAGCCCAGAGGCACAGCCATCCGAAAAACTGTATGCAACAGTCGAGTGAGGAACAATCAGGTATCCCCCAGGCCTGAGAGTCTGGAATCATATCTGTGCTTTTGATCCATGAACAAACATTCGAAGAAGTCTTTTGCCTTCCTGCCTTCTCACAGCTTGGAGGCTCCTTGGCTTTTGAGAGTGAACAGGAGCTCCACAGACCTGAACCAAGCAGGGGTCTACTCACCCGCAATTCTGTGTCCCTTTGCTGGACCAAACCTCTGCTTATTAGCATCAATGATACCTAAAGGCAACAGAAACAGATCTAGTACACAGAGAGAAACTCCGTAAGACCTTGCAATGCAAAGGCCCACAGAAGGCAGTTTTTGTGCTGAGAGTACCACAGATCCTGGCATCACGGATATTTTTGCGGCGTTAAATATCCTACCAGTTATATAATGCTAAGTGCTTAGAAAACTTCTATTTGCTTAATTTTAAGCTTTATAAGACGTAGACTACAATACCAACCTTTTAAACATGGTGTTCATTCTTGCCATCAGTTATTGGTAAGTCCTGTATCTATTTCCTGCTCTGAAATATTAACACATTTTGCAAGTTACTTTGAAATCAAATCACCTGGAAGAAGCTGAGATACAACAATACAGGACTCTATACACCATAGGGCTAATGAATTACAAAAAGCAAGGATAACAATGCCTTGCCAAGTATTTAGCCCCCAAATTACTTGACAAAACTAATCATAATGCCTGGTGTTTTTCTTCCAACTGATGTGTCAAGGCTTGTTCCTTCAAGTAGGAAAAGTACCTTATAAAAAATAAACTGCCTTAAGAACTATGAAATAGTAACTCTAACAATGTAGTTAATTTTTCTTGTTCCTTTCATGCTAGGTATATTCATTTTAATACACCCAGCCTGAATCATCTCTGAAGGAGTTTTTAATATTGACTTTTGGTCTACATTAAACATGCTTCTTGACATAGTGTACTTGGTCAAACCATGCTTCTGAGCAGTGGTAATGATGTTTCTATTAGTATAATTTTTCACTTGTACCTTCCCTGAAACCTTAGCTCTCAGTACAAGAATACCATTCAACTAAAAATTTAGAAGACCTGCCTTTTTCAAAAACAATTAAAAGCTATGTTGCTAAGGTACAATTGCACCAAACATTCAGGATCTCAAGCAAGTCATCAGGAAACACTTTCTAACAGTCCTACAAGTATCCACTGCTTGATCATCAAAGTATTGAGTAGAGCTTCATCTACCTCCAGGCTCTGAAGGCGCAAGCATTAAAGAAAGACACTGGATTTCAAGACAAACACAGATGAACAGTCACCTGAGATGGTAAAGATTTCACCATGCACAGCCCTCAGCCATTGAGATCTATCCCAACTAGCACCTATCAACACCAGATTACAGCATAATAACCTTTGTTGTGGTGGTCCCCATTTATGTATCAGCTGCAAAAATTAAAGATGAAGAAATTCTCCTGCCACATAGCAAAAGGCCCTCTCAGATGAACAGAAGATGCCTATGGCATAAAGGTGGCATTGATGAACTGCTCACACTTAGTTCCGCAGATTATGGCACAGTCTGGTTCTCTGCTGCTCAGGCATTGCCTGCAAAACCAGAAAAACACATTTCCATCATTTCCAGAGCAATTCACAACTACCACATAGCCCAGTGGAACTGATCTAAAGACCCATCCTTCACAGCTGCGCTAAGAAAGAAGCAATTGTCACTATCTCTGACCTGGACATGAAGCATTTCATTCTGAGAAAAATCCTCCCTTTGTCACTCCAAAAACTCAGCAACTGAATCATATGTAAGCAACACCTTAGACATACAAGGTCTACCCACATTTCACCCTTACACTCTGTGAGTGAGTCTGGGACCAAAAACCAAGTTCACCTAGTGCAGTCCAATACCTCTGGCCCAACACAACTGATTCTGCTAGAACTTTAGTCAAACTGGCAATTTCTTACTGACAGCAGCTGAAGGACAGACATTTGCTCTTACCACAACCTCTCTGAAGGCCTTAACATCACCGCCCCTGAACTATTTTTGCCTTGCCAGCAAGGAATGAGAGGTAACCAGTGGAATAGCTCAACTCCTAGCATAGGAGCTAGCTATGGCATGGAATAGCTCAACTCCTTCCTTGAGGATGGTAGTCAGGAACTTAAAGGGTTGCTCAAAACATTACCAAGCTATTCAGCACGACTGGGAATACAGTCACTAGGTAAGACAAAAATTCATGTAACTTGCACTTCAGATGTCCACCTTCAGCTGATCACACAGATGGGGTGGGGGGAGCTGCTGGATGATCCCTTGCTGATACAAGCTGGGAAGCTGATACTTCATATAGTTGTTGCTCCTGGAGGCTGTTGCCCTTTCCATCTAGATGGCAGTCCTAAACCCTGAAGCACTGCAGCAGATCTAAGCATGCTGTATCAGCTGACAAAATATGCTTAGACAATGTGCTTGAATTTTTAAGAAGTCCCCGACTTTATTACAGCCAGCATGTTGACAACCCACCATTTAAATAACATTCAAGGGGACTTGTTCTCTGCTTCAATTTATCAGATTATTAGAGTTACACTACTTGAAACCAGAATCTGTTGAAATGTTGAACCAGATTTAGACAGCAGTAGCTTCTGTCAAGGAGGTGCAGAGAGAGCACTTCCCTCATTTCAGTTTATTCAGCTAGTTCAACAACCCAGAGAGAAAGGTCTTATTTCTCCAAGAATAAACAAAGTGCCAAAAGTTGATGTGACCAGCTCTAAGAGCTCCCAAAACACAAACCAAGCATTTGCATTCCCAATCAACCATTCCTAACACTTTCTTTATTAAGGTCACTTCAACCACAAGTTTTCCTCAAAATATGTACGCTCTAGCTTAACTAGAAGCCTGTGTACCTTCCCTCCAGTTTCTACCCTTGAACTACGTTTCAAGTGGAACACAAATCTCAAACTCTCACTGCCACAAAGTAGAAAAAGGTTACATCCTGTAATTGCATCTTTCTAATCCTGCTTTCCTAACCTTAGTAAACTGAAAATACAAAACAAGATGAAGCTAAATATTTCATCAAGTTAAGAAATCTGGAAAATCAAACACATGCAAGGTAAGCACTAGTTCAGAGCATCATATACTACTAATATATTGCAGAAGTCACCCATCAAATAAAGTTAGGGTATTATTCTTATCTCCAAACAATTTCATAAGCAGAGCCTAACACATGTGAAGTCTTGAGACATAGAGAGCCAAGAATATCACTTCTCACAGAACTCCTTCTCCCCAGGGATATAATGAGGGTCTATGACCACTTTTTCAGTGTCTCAGAAGTCAAGATGCATAACCAAACATCAGACACTACAAAAACCTGCCATGCAGGGCACCTCATGGAGGAAACGTGAGACAGAAACAACACATGAGAGATTCCAGCCACGCTGCTTGAAGGGAATCCCACTGCTAGGGAGGGGTGGAAGCATCATGAGACCTCATCTTCCCACTCTCAAAACAACTATCACAGGATTGGTCAAAATTGTTCAAGGACAACAAATATCCAAAAAGACACTACGATCATAATACTGAGGTAAGGCAACTGGAAGCCTTGCCTAAATCTACACCAGTTAGCACACATCCCCAAATTATTTCTCAGGCAGCTTCAGCTTTCCAGGAACAACTGCAAATATGCAGTCCAGAGAGCTCCCCAACCAAACAAACCTATTTTGATCAGTCATGATTTCTTTGAAAAAAATGGATGAGTAATATAAGTGCAGGAAGAGGTCACCAGACCATTCGGATGTGAAGATGACACTGTTACCAATCAAAGACTGGAGCGACTTCCTGAATAAGTAATAATGGAGGTGAGTCTAAGAATACACCTATCACACCTACCTGAGTAAGCCAGCCAACTCATTACAAAAGGCAAGCCTTATGCCAAAGCCTTCCTTTCCTTCCAAACAATGAGGCCAAACTCAATATGACTCAAATCCATTATTCCCCAAGCTACAGGTTATTTTGGTTTTGTGGAACAAAGCTCTTAAACTTTGACCTGCAGAGGCCAAGAGGCACCGCATGTGCACATTAGTCAAGCAAAGGCATCATCCAAATTTTTTTGTTCAGTTTGAGAGAAGCCAAAGGGCATGAAATGGGAGATGCAGGAGACACAACTAAAACAGTTAACTGCTGGGAGAAGCAAGCTCGTGGGGACAATATTTCGACAGATATCAAGCAGATATTAACTGCAGAGGAATGTGCCTAATGCAACACATCTTCTGCAGGCACCAAGGTTTTCCAATTGCTTATTATAAGAAAAAAGTGCAAGTCCTCCTCCAGTTGTTTTGATAATTTAAGTTCACTCCCTTCAGTTCTTTTCTGGGATGGTTGTGCCAGATTTCTTATTTGCTCTACTCACAAGAGTGGAAATAGCAACCACAAAAGTTTTTTGTATTAACAGGAAGGCTGAGAGAGGAATTGAATCTACCTTCACCCATTATGTGTTGCCGCAGCCCTTTGAAGGCTGCCTTCTGAAAGTTTGGAGAGGAGGAACACAGGAGTAGAAAAATAATTGTGTCAAACAGCCTGAAGCCCACAGAGTTCTGAGGAAAACACTGTCTTTACCCTGAATTAGCCATCAAGGAGTGAAGCTATCAATGAAGGCTGGGAAACCCCTTACTTTGAAATAAATATCACAGAATCATAGAATGTTTGGGTTAGAAGGGACCTTAAAGATGATCTAGTTTCAACCCCCATATCATGGGCAGGGACACCTTTCACTAGAGCAGGTTGCCCGGAGTCCCATCCAACCTGGCCTTGGACACTTCCAGGGATGGGGCATTCACAACTTCTCTGGACAACCTGTTCCTGTGCCTCACCACCCTCACAGTGAACAATTTCGTCCTAATATCTAATCTAAACATACTCTCTTTCAGTTTGAACCCATTCCCCCTAGTTCTGTCCCTAAATGCTCTTGTAAATAGTCTTGCCCCATCTTTCCTGTAAGTTCCCTTCAGGTACTGAAAGGATATGGAAATACGGGACTAGATGATCTCCAGAGGTCCCTTCCAACCGTAACAATTCTGTGAAACACACACATAGAGACGAGCCCAGGGGGCAACTTGGGTCGGAAGGGGAGAACTCTCACCCTGCCCCGAGGTTCCTACAGGAGATTCTTTGGGGCCAAAACAGAAGATTAAGAGCGCAGTGGTGGCTGCGGCGCGGCCCCCCCTCTACCCAGGCCGTGCTCGTGCCCCCTCCCGCAGGCCCGGCCCCGGCCCAGCCCCACATCGCGGCCCGCGGCGCGGGGGAAAGGCCCGTACCTTGAAGTACCCGCCCTCGTAGAGCGTGTTGGGGGGCCCGAAGATCGCCACCTCCCAGTTGTAGAGGTCGGACTCGTCGACCAGAGTGATGCGGAAGCCCTCGACCGGCTCCTCCTGCAGCGACTTCAGCTCCAGCATCAGCGCCTTCTGCGAGCTGCTCATCTGCTGCTGGGCCATGGCGCGGCGCGGCCCCCGCCGCGGCCGCCCCCTCGCTCCCGGTGCCGCTCCCGGTG
>VZTJ01006418.1:618098-676223 GCA_013397795.1 Orthonyx spaldingii | reverse complement strand
GACCTGCTGGAGAGAGTCCAGAGAAATGCCCAGAAGATGAGAGGACTGGAGCACTTCTTCTATGAAGATAGGCTGGGGTTGTTCAGACTGGAACAGGGAAGCTTTGAGGGAAACCTTATAGCAGCCTGCCAGTGCCTACAAGAAAGCTGGAACAGACTTTCTACAAGGGCACATAGTGATAGGACAAGCAGTACTGGATTTTAAATGAACGAGGGTACCTTTAGATTAGATATTAGGAAGAAATCTGTTATTGTGAAGGTGGTAAGACACCAGAACAAGTTGTCCAGAGAAGCTGTGGATGCCTCGCCCCCAGAAGTGTTCCAGGCAGGTTGGAGGGGTCTTTGAGCAACTGGTCTACTGGGAGATGTCCCTGCCCCAATAGCACAGGTTTGGAATGAGACGATTTTTAAGGTTCCATCCAACCCAAACCATTCTATGACAATTCATCAACCTTTTGTTCAGCTCTGCATTAGGCCACCATCACAAGTCACACCAACTCCATGGCTGCAACTCCACTACACCTCCCCTGGCAAGGAGGTAACAGCACATGGCCTTTTTTTCACCAGAACTGCAAGGTCTGCTGTGGACATTAATAGCAGCCAGAGCCCTAACACCAAAGGTTGAGCCTTCCATACCCCACCAGTTAACTAGGACATCTTCTGCTGTCTTTAAGTCTGTACTTGGTGTTTGCCTGACCAGACTCAGCTGCTACCCTGCAACACCCTGCCCTTCCCTGGAGTCACCAGCTGCAAGAGAGACAAGGCAGGCACTATCACACCAGTCTGGTTTTCTTTGCAGAACCAGAAGTGTAGTTAGAACTCAAGCCCCATATTTTAGTGTTTAAGTGAAAATGTCTAGGACTGTCCATTAATTCTGCATATTTTTCATCTATGCAGTTTCAAGATGACTTTTCTCAAGTATTTTTCCTTCAGACAGCTGTCACAGCACTGACTTGATAACCATCTACAGCTCAGTTTGGTACGCTCTGCCCTGCATGCTGGTAAAGCACCTCTCAGTGTTGGCCTAACAGCTACAGAAACACTTCAGATTTGGAGATGTGCATCTCAGGCTTCCTTATATACATGTGCCTGGTGTACATCTATGGTGGTACAGGTGCAGCATGTGCACACACTATTAGGTGTTTTCCAAAATGTTTAAGGACAAAATTCATAGCTGTACAAAACTGTGCGTATACTGGGGTCAAATTTAGAAATAAATGTTGCAGTGTGTCCTCCTGATATTAACTTTGTTCCATAAGGTATCACAGAACAAGCTAATTTGAAAGTGAGAGCTGGAACTGTTCCACGGGAAAGAAAACTGATGCTACCAGAATGCTGCTAAGACACCAATGTTACAAAATTGTCTTTAAATAGTACTTTTGGAAGGATGTCAAGAAATATATATTTTCTATGCCCCCTTACACAGCATACCAATTTTTAATCTTTTTTACTTTCCTTAAACAGGACACAGACAAAAACTTAGAGCATGCTGGCATTATTTAAAATATTGCTTTACTTCCCTACCACAGACACTTTTGTCCTTAACACATGCATATTCTTAAAGAGTTTTAAACACTTTATTATAGTATAGACCATGACATGGACTTGTAACTGAATAGAAGGATTAATCTACTCAGACTTCTGATCCCATACATTTTTGCTTTCTGCCACAAAAGACATGGATGCCAAGCATTCATCTGAGGCCTCTTGCCAGAAAGCTTCTCTGTGTAAAAAGATAGCTTTTAAATATGGCTGGAATAGATAGTGAACTATTCAGTAGTCATAGCTTTTAGCATACCTATATACAAATCAAGACTGCGAGCAAATGGCTCTGGAACGATTTACTAGAAGGACTGATTTCTAAGATTTACCTTGGGCTTATTGTTGCTTCCAGAACAGATTTCTGTCTTGCAGAAGCATTGCACCATCAACTCTGTATTTTGTGGTGACAACTCTTCAAAACTACTTATAAACAAATTCAAGCTCTGGATCCCCAAAACCATCTCCATTTCCTGAGGTCAAGTCTTACATCAGCAGTTTCACAACAGGCAGAAAGCCTTAAGTGTCTTCAGAGCCTTTAAGTCATCCACTTGATTACACGCTATTATTTTTGATTTGTTGTTAACCAGTACAACCAAAGACAGAGCCAGAAGCATGCTCTTCTATTCCCATATCTTTTCCAGTAGAAGCCACTTCATCCATAAAACTAATAAGGTGCTTCATAAGATTTCAGTCTTTCTGCAAGGTTGCTGTATATACCAATCTGTATTAGAGACTAATTTTCCTACAGAGTCTCCAACCACAGCACCTTTTGTTTCCCTTATACCCAAAAATGAATTTTGCACACCGGACCTTATGCTTTCAAAATATTACCAACAGTAGTTTCTGTTCCAGATATGCATTGTAGCCTCCACAATTGTAACTCTCATAAGAGCTTAAAAATGCCCCCCAAAATGGTATGACAGAATGAGTCTTAAAACCATAAGAACAAACATGAGTAAAGCCTGCCACCAGGAAGACCACCTGCACATCTCTGCACTTGGAAGGCTGTTACTTCCCTACTCCACAACAAGGACTGCTCTATCTAACAAAGCTGGGAAGTATCCAGCTTCCAGCTAGGAAAAGCATATTGAATTGACAAGCACATGTGTCCCTATCATATACCTTCCTCTCACCACTCCCCACAGCAATTGTAGACAAGCACTACAGCTCATGACCACAGCAAGTTCACAGCAGCAGTGAACTCCACCATGTCACCTCACTGTCTGACAGCTATACTTCAAAAAAGCCATAGTTAAAGCTACAATGAACTTACTATGATAAACCATTTTCCCTGTGGTAAGTCATGCAAAACCTAGCAGGGACAAGGAAGAATTTACTACTGTAATTAGTAACTGTAGTCAAGGGGTCAGAAGCCAGTTCTGCATCACTTCTGTGGCTGGGAAGTCACACTGAATGTTGAGATCTGCATCCATAACCCAGTGCAGCACAGCAAACTTCTGTGACATCTGCTGTCTCTGATAGATAAGGCCACCACATAACCAGCTAGGCAACCTCTTGACTTTTTGGAGGGCTGGTGGACTAAAATGGAAGAGGAAAGCTCAACGACTGCATGGGTGAACACCACACAGTTTTTACCCTCATCATAATAAAATCAGAGATAAAATTTAAGGGCTACAGTAAAGATTTAAAGAGCTTCTCTTGTGGACACCTGTGATTTGCTATGCAAGCAGAAAACAAAAATTCAAATAAATTCAAAACGTTGATAAATTTACTCCAACTCTGAATACATTACAAGAGCCAACTATTTCATGAACGTTTTTTAAACTATAGAAAGAGGCAGTCAAAGCAGTGTTTCAGTTAGGGAGAGAAGGTTGCATTAATTTCAAAAACTAAATAAAGTTGGAGTCTGTTGCACTGGTTAATGAATGAGGTGACTGTTCTCAAAGATATCCACACAGGTACAGATCACAGCTACCATGAACAGTTTTTACAGCACTGCTGTATAATCTCATTCAGTTATTTGACTACTGATGGTAATTAAGGACCATAAGCCATTGCCAAAAAGTAAACAAATGTGAACAACCACCAAAATTCAGGCAATAGAAAAAATTGTGTGTAGATATTCCAGGTTTCTTGCAAAGTACTTCACTGTTCAGAGAAAATTTGAAGTTATAATAAGTTCTTAAGCATGTACAAAATGTAAGAATGGAGCTGAACACTTCACAAGCACAGAAAAAAACAACAGTAACTGAGAAAGTATTGTTTATATAGAATTAGTATTTTGAACCTAGATAATGAGGAACATGATTGACAGATTAGAACTACTAAAGCAATAGAAAACCACAAAGAAAGTTTAAGCTGTAGAGGTAGAGCCAATCCAGCCTTCTTTCCTTTAGGGCCTGCACAAGAATACAGCTATACCCCAGACTTTCTGCAGGATCCGACTCTAGTAAGGTAAATACGTTACCAAACATATTACTTATTATGTACCAAAACTGACGCAGTAGTACCCAGGTATTAAATTAAAGACATGTGCATCCTGATTAGGGGTACTAGCTGTGATGTATTATATATGAAAATGAAACATTATGTACAAAAATAACAAGCATAGTAACTGATATCTACCAACTAAAGTTACAGTGGCACACTGAACAATTTTAGGTTAACCAGACTCACTTAAAAATAGAAACCAGAGGCTGGGCTCTTCTCTCACCCCATTTTACATGTCTTTACTTCCATTCATTTCAAGAGGACTTCTTCACAATTTATGCCATTGTGAGAGGAGAATCAAGCCTTGTGTGCTTGAAAGGAAACAGCAGACATGTTTCCCACCAGAGTGCAGGGGGAGATTTTAAAAAAACACAAGTATATGAACTGTGAAACCGATAGAGTACACAAGCAAAGGCAGGCAAAGAGGCTCTAGCTGGGGGTGGGGAAGAAGAGAACTTGCAGCTTACCCAAGGGTTTGGGGGGTTTTTTTTAAGATGTGGGACTCATATTAGTAAGTCAGAAGCCCAGTTACTAAACTGGTTTCTTAAAAAAAAGCTTAGAGATAAACATTGCATTTTTTTTTCAGATAGTCATCATTGATTTATATTTTCCTACAGTTATTCTATAAAATGAGAAGCAGGCCATTTTGTTGGTCAAAGACACAGACTTTCCATTCCTAGAAACTAGGAGGTGAGAGTGGAAGTCTGACCTATTTGCACCACCAGAAACAGCGCCTACAAATCATTTATACTCAAGCCCAAGCAGATGATCTTCAAAAACTCTTCAGGATCATCTGGACAACTAATTTTACAGTGGTTAGAGTCACACTTGAGACTGGAACTCAAGTCAGACAAAGTACTAGATGTGACATAGGTGACAAAATCACTTCATGGTTTGGAGGTATGGCAGAACAGAAGCTACAGTTTTATGGTCTATGTTTTTTTTGGCTTTTCTGTTTTTCTTGGTAGCAGCATGTGGTTAGGAAGCTCCTCTTTCACCACCCCACTAGGCACAAACATAATCATTGTACTGTTCTGTACTGATTGGGCTGATTTAGTAAGCTCACTTAAAACAAAAAAGCAAGAAAACTCCCAAATATTTTCAAAGTATCTCTATATCCCCACTTAAGGTGTGCCTGCACAACTATGTGACAGTGCAAGGGAAACAGCTTGAGTATTTTACAGAGGGAATACAGACTTAATTCATTGTTTTATCAGATTTTATATACCACAGAAATGCAAGATTGAAGCAATTCATACTTATTCAGAGTCCAACACTGACAGAATATTACTGTAACTGCCTGTTTGGAAATGCTTTCCCCCCACTTTCACTCATGTGTACAACCCCTGTCACAGATCACATAGCAGATTTTAAGTCACTCCCCAGCACTCCAGTAGGACCACGTGCCAACAGTTTCCTTTTAAAAACAAGTCTAGAATATCTTCTCAAAATGGCATTAGATATCAGCTGGTTTAGTACACAACAAAGCAGGAGGAACGTAAATGCAGAGAATTGCACAAAGGAGGCTGACTCCTACCTGCAGAAAAATACGTTGCATAATTAAAAGTGTACCTGCTGATTTGCATGAGACACGTTCTTTCAAAGCATAAATCTCCTTCCAGAGGCCATCGGAAGGTGGAAAGAGACCCAAGAACAAACATATGTCCTTGAATATCCAACTTTGAGTGTTTTGCAGATAGCATTTAGATGTCAAACACTGACTTATACATCACAATTTAAAAAAAAAAGAAAAAAAAAGAAAAATAGAAGCCTTAAATGAACAGGAGACTGGTATCACCTCAGTTCCTAGAATAAGGCCACCAAGTATACCTTTGTGAAAGAGTCATCATCAGTACCTCTTGACAGCATCAGCTCCAGGCTAATAAGACATCCACTGATAGGTCAGAAATGTTTATGAACAGCCACAGCACAATATAAGAGAGACAGGGAGACATTAAAAAAAGTAATCTTCCACAATTACAGCCTAAAAGATGGCAGATTGAGAACTAGACAATAGAGCTCTGAACATCAGGGGACATTTTGCAAAGAAATCTGAAAAGCAACACAACTGCAGCAATGAAACGGGTGCCTGTTTGTCACTGTGATCACTGTAGTTCAATCAAATACACGCATTGTTCAATTTTAGTATATTAACAGCTACTCTAAAACCATACAAGCTGGTCTTGCATGAAATCAACAGTTTTATATAACTAGAAAATCATATATTGAGAACAAAATGGGCTATTGGCCTGGACCACTGAACTTCAGCTTCACACACCTGAGCCCCCCTACAAATACTGTCCAAGCAGATGGGCTGTATGAAAGGTTGGGTGTAAAGCTTGACATTTACTGAATTCACAAACAGTTAAAGAAATCAGTGAGTTCTATAATCTACTCGGCACCATCCTCTGCTGAGAGTGCTTCTTAGCAGCTCATAGTTGAGCACAACAATTCATAGGCCTCCCTCTTATCCTGCAGATGTTCTCTCCAGACCTACTCTGGTACACTGCTTCCTTCCCAGGAGCCTTCTAAGCAGAGGCCAATACTCTGTAAAAAGGGACCCACACTCTGGGATCTGTCTGTGGAGAGCTGCTGTAACACAACTGCTTGCTTTTTTAGGCAGCCACATTTCTCCTGAATAGTAGTGGTACCTCCTAGCAGATACCTGCTGAAATCCAAACCTACACTGAGCTGCTGAGAGAAGAGAACAAAGTTGCATCCTGGGTAAACAACATCCTTATGAGGCTGGAAGTTCCATACTTCTTTGGTACCCCATAACAGATGAGAGCCTGGTTTGCTTTCTACATGTCTGGCAGTACTCTAAGACATTCGTTGGCTATTGGCCTGCCAAGCTGTTTAGGCTTGTAAGTTTCTTTGCACTTGCTTTATACTATTAATTTTATTAAATATAAACACATCCTTTGTATATATTTTTCTTATATTCCATATGCACAGAATGAGCTCATTTCAGCCCCAGGATGAAAGAAAACTCAATATTTACCACACAGATCCACTGTGCTTTGCAAACAAGACTGGAAAAATGCCCTCTCACAATGAAGTTATCCATACCATCTTGCTGAGGAGCAAGGCATGAGGAAACAGTTCAAAGCTCTCAGAAAGCCATATGTATACTTCTACAAAAGACATCTGCAATTCACCAGTGAGGTTCTAGACCTAGCATAATTTATTTAGCAGTCTGTATATAGAGATGCAAATATGCGAGGTTCAGACATTTCTTTAGCGCCTCCATAAAATTCATTTTAAAGTATATAAATATTCATACTTTGAATAGTCATCTCAGCATGTGAAGCTTTTATTTTTATATGAAAATACCAATTCCTGCAAAGAGTCTGAAATAAAGTAAAAATATATTAGTCCTAAAGTATGCACACAAACGCATGCAATTTCTTCATATAAACACTTTTGAACTTCTGGGTGATTAACACTTGATTATAAAAAGAGATCCTTAAAAATATCTTCACTAATCATGCACTAATTTTTAACATACTTGAAAACAAGTCAGGTTTTACTGCTGTTAGACAAGTTGATCCACACCTAAAAGCACAAGGTGGCTTTCACTTTGTGCCATGGTTATTGTGTGTCTCTGTTGCTACTGAAATGGGCCATGGATGAGGGCAGTGTCCAACAAGCCCAAGTGCTCAACGGGTTGAGCAAGAGTTCCTGGGTGCCTTGGCAGAGGCTCTTGCTGAGCCAGCACTGTCACTGTCACAGGAGTGCTTTGCTAATGACGAGATCAGGGGACGGCAAAATGGGTAAAGCAATTACAGCGCCTGCATCAGAGGTGGCTTACACGGCTCCAGCAGGGATCACAGGAATACAGAAGGGATGTGTGCTTTGAGGAATGGTATAGAAGTATTTGTCTAGATATGTTTAAAGACTGAGAGGCAAGTCTTTTATATCAGTCTTTTTAAGACTAGTGAGAGAAGCTGCAGCTTTCCTACAGAACAAGAGAGTGCAGTCGTACCATGCAGCACAATCCAAAGCCTACGTCGTTATATTCATAACTGCATATATGTTCTCATTTTCTTTTTTAAACACTCAAACACATTCAGAAATGAAGATGTTTGGACAGTGAAGACTCTCAAAGAAAACTTAAGGGACTAACATCGCCCTGCTTAAAAAAATCTGTAAGTTTTATTATAAGCATCATGATATTGACATGCAGATTTTTAATCATGCTGGTTGCAATTATACAAATCAGTGTTCCAATCTACAGAGAAGTCAGTTTTCATATACACCACATTAACAAAGACATTAGACAGGAACTGGCATGCTGCCGACAGAGAAGCCTGGTTCTGGAACCACACAATATTAAGACTGGGGTTACTTCATGCAAAATTAGAAGGCAACAAGCTCAAAAAGGTGGTTACAAAAACATCACAGGAAACAAAATTATTTTAAATAAAAGCAAGCAATTATATTTCAGTATTTGGATGGCGGTTGAAAATGCTTTTTTGGCATGCAACCACTCCACAAAGCTAATATTGTGTGCAACTGGAAACATTTAAAAAAAAATTCTTACTAAAGTCAAAGACGGTAATTGCAAACTGTGGGATCTGTGCTTAGATAAAAGGGGGGGGCAACTGAATAAAACTCATTATATCTGTTATAGATACAAACCTACAAGCACACTCCATAATATTCTTACATCTTAAGGAGGGAAGAGAGGGCAAGAAAAAGAAAATGAAGGAGAGAAGTACACAAGGCAGACCAGCAAGAGTTTTCAGGTGTTATAAGTCAATGTTTCAAACACAGACCTTAGATAGGTAGATAGGAAACTTAGACAGGAGTACATGACTTTGGTACAGAAAACTGAAATAACTAAAAGTTCCAGCATTTGTTGATGTGCAATCCACTGGATACGAAAGGCCTACCTGAGAGACTGTCTACCCCAGGTTTACTAGCTAGCAAAACATTGGGCTTGATAGTTTCAAAATGATCTTGAAAAGCAACTCACCAACCTTATGGCTATATTTAAGAACTTTTAAGGAGCCTTCCAGGCAGAGTTCCAAGAAAAGGTAAACTAGCAAAAAGCTGTCATTTACAGACATTTTAAAAATACTAAAATGTTTGTGTTGGCTCTTAGATCTTGTATATGAGCACTTCACTCATTTTGTGCATTCAGAAAAACCTCCTTGCACAAGAACATGCTTGAGGAGAATTGTCAGTTTGTGCTGAGAAGTCACATGCTCTTTTAGTTCTACTAAAAAATATATTTTGTGAATATTATAAACAGGTAAAATACAAAGAGGAAGTTGTAGTAGACCAACTGTGACATTTTCTTCAGTAGCTGGAAATATCGTCTGCCAATGAACCAACAGTCAAAGAGTTGTTTCTGAAAAAGCATGTAATTTTGGCAAACTGATCTGATAGTCTATCTGGGAATTTCTGCCAGAAATGCCACGACTTCAGTGTGCTATTACTTGCAAAACATGTTTCTTCCCATCATTCTTCAGTCATAAGGTGGGAGGAGGAAAAGATGAGCAATAGCTGTTCTGTATCCTTCCAAGCTGATTCTTCCCATTATACAACTCCTAATCCAAACAGTTTAAGCACACAAGTAAAAGCTACTCATTTCTGTAAACATTTCCAGGAGCAGGACCTAAACTTGCAAGGCTTACACCAAGCATATACTGATGGCTAGAGCTAACCTCAAGTTTAGTTCTGTTTAAACAGCATAAACAAAAAACCAGTGCTGGCCAAACTGAAGCTTAAGCCTTAATACAAGGGGGTAAACTGAATATTGATATAAGCCACTTGGTCACCACGGACCCATCTAAATCCAGCATTCTTAGTGCAATATTGTATCATACAACAGTTTTCCCAGAAACACAAATGATGCTTCTCAACTGTTAAAAAGTTTCAGAACATGTTTTTATACCCCAGCAGCAGGGATCTCTTTACTTTAGGATAAGGTAGTCATAGAAAACAGAAACACAATCCAGCTTGTTTGTTTGTTTTAAATTAAATTCATCACTGCACATCCAATTAACTCTGGAATGCACAAGACACAGCACCCAAGCAAATACAGGCTTTAAATTTAAGAGCAACTTTCAGTCTGCTCTGTTAGAAACTGTGTACAGCAGTAATTGACAATGTATTTATTATGCAAGTTTCATACGACAAAAGGGAAGGACTTTTAGGCTATGATACAAAGGCTTTCACCATTAGAAAGGGTCAAACCAATCTGCAAAAGCATAGTATGAAGCAAAGCCATGTAAATTACTCTGTAAAATGTAGACATTCATTAGCACAGAAAAGTTTCACAGGAAAACAATGACAAAGTAAAAGTCATCCTATTTTCATACGCCAATTAATTAAATATGCCAAATGCATTTAATCTCTTATAACCATAGGGGGAGACAGACCAAACTCTTGAAGTTCCAAGAAGCCAGGTCATTAGCGTTCCAAGTCATTCTTCAGATCTTCTTATATACAAATTTACATTCCCAGCTTACAACATATATAAGTAAAACTTGACTCCCCCTCCCACCCCCTCCATTACTACTTTTTGGAAGGCACTTGCTATCTCTTGCTCCTGTATTTTTAAAGTCTTCTTTAATGCTAGAAATAACTCACTTGCTTGGGAAAAACCCTAAAAGCACAGAAGCCATTTTGCCACAGGCCTGAGTTAAAAACCCCAGTCTCCCTAAGACATAGAATAAGCTAGCTGAAAATGAGATTAATAACATTCTTGCACATATGCACGAAAATCCACACATAGTTTGTAGTCTTTAAGTTCAGATGACATTTGTAGCCATTTCTTGCCTTTCCAAACAAGAAAGGGATTCTTATGTTTACGTAAGTTTCTCCTTACTTAATAAATCTTAAATTGAAACAGATTTTTTTTTAAACAATTACCTTTTTCAGAGTTATCATACTACAGGATATTAGGAAAAACCAGACTCTCCTGTTGCTTTTACCCACATCTGACTCCAATCTTAATAGTTTAGCTATTAACCCTGTAAGGTCCTTACACACACACACCTTGCCCAGTTGATGTTAAAATTTTTATATGACTGATCTGGGCTTACTCATTACAAAACCTTTTGTTGTACAGAAAGAGAGCAGCTCCATGGACCTTGATTTACAGGACACAATTAACTGTGCTGTTGGCAGAATTGCACCAGCCCAGCTCATCCGGGGCTCTGCAGGGAGAAATGAAAGGATCTGTCACTGCATCAGAGTAACGGCTCTCTCCATCTCCTTTCCTTTTCACTCCCTGTCCAAGCTTATTCTGATCTATTCACGTCTTGGGATGAAAACCTGCCCACTGTGATATACCTATCTTGCAAAAAAACAGTACAAATTACCTTAATGCCTCCTAGAAATAAAAACAACGAGAGCTAAAGGGGGCAAAACCCCATCCTGCTAGAAAAATCTCAGTACTTACTCTAGAGTTTGCAGTGCAAAACATGTAGTTTAAAGATCTGTTACCAGCTAAAGAATGGTCACAGGGAACTTTGCCACAATAACGCTAGTAATTTATTTTTGCCATCTTTTAAGTTTTAACATGTTGGGAATACGCACTGTTAACCTTTAAATTTCGCTGTATAAACATTTCTCAGCGAGCTTGTAAAATACCCCCCGCTGCGTTTCCTCGCTCTCCAGCTGATGGTATTTAGGAACACTGGTACTGGTGGGTGCTTTATTTTGCCTTCCCGGGCCACCCCCGCTGGGGTACAGTGAGAGATTCCTGTCAAAGGCCAGACCCAGCAGCCCCTAGCTCGGACCACAGCGAAGGCGTCTGGGCTCAGCCCAGCCCGGCCGATTGATAAATGGTGGCTGCTGGAATTTAAAATCCCGTGGTGGGCATAAATATTCTGGAGAAAGGAGTCGCGGACGATCCATCGCCCTAGCAGAGCTCTCTTCATTAAGAAACGAAAGCACAAACACATACTTCAGCGAGGTCTGTGACTGCAGGGCTGGGGGTGGGGATTAACCCCCACTTAAAGCGAAGAGCGCGGAAGATGCCGCCGGGATGGCAGACCGAGGTTCCCACCCCACCAGGGTCCCCGCTCGGGCCAGAAGGGCGCCCAGAGGCGGACACTTCGCTCAGGATGAAGGAGAGAGCGGAGGCTGCCTCGAAGGGGCCAGTTGTCACGCACTGACAGGCAACAGCTGAGCTCCCGCATCTGGACCCTCACTCAGAGCAGCGGCGGCGGTGCGCCCCTCGCTCCACTGGGCGCACCAGCCAGCCCGGCAGCGGCGCCGCGACACCTTCCGCGATAGCCGCCGCGGGGCTCGGTGGGACGCGCTGCGCTCCCCGCCGCCTCCCCCGCTCTCTCCCAAGCCCGCAGCCCCGTCCGACGACTCGGCACAGGACGGCGCAGCGCCAGCGGCGCTGCCGAGCGCCGGCTCCGGGCTCGGGCGGCTCCTCACCGGCGCGCCCTGGCGATACGAACCCCGGGCAGGGTGCAGGACCCCCGCCGCACCGCGGGGAGAACTCTGCCGCCAGTGGCACGGTGCCGGCTGCGGACGGCGCGCCGCCCAACCCGCNNNNCGCGCGTTCCGCCGCGCCGCCGCAGGCTGCCCGTCCGTCCTCACCCCGGGGAGCCTCCACTTACCCTCCCCGCAGCGCGGCCGGACCGCGGCGACGTATTCCCGGGAGGCGGTGCGGTCCGTCACATAGACGACGGGGGAGGCGGGCACCCGGCTCTGTCCCACGGAATCAGCGGCAGACGCGCATCCCCACCAGCGCTGCCCTGCGCCGCGCACGGAGCCTCCTCGGCCGCCCCGCCGCGACTGCCCCGGCGCCGCGCGCGCTCCCCTCCCTAGTGCGCTCGGGACGGCGCCGGCCGCGCCGCACCGCCCCCATTGGCTGCCGCCCGCCCCGCGCCGCGCCCATTGGCTGCCNGCCGGGCCGGCTCGCGGGGCGGCAGGGGGCGCGGCCAGGGCAGCCCCGGGGGGCTTGGGGAGAGCCGTGGGGAGCGCGGGGTGAGCCCCGGCGGGGAAGGCCGTGGGGCAGGCGGGGGACGGGTGGGTTCAGCACTACCTTTCTCTCCGTCAGACGGAACTGTGAAGCTCCCCGAGGGAGCGGGAGGGGGAAGGTTAATTAGAAACTTCTCCCGCTGATCTATCTGTGCGGAGGGGTGCGATGGGGCCCGTTCCGACTGGGTTTGCGGCCCGCGGTGTTCCCGGTGGGCTGCGCACGGCCAGGGCTGGCACCGGGCACTGCTGGAGAGAGGGCGGTGCGGGGCCCTCTCCCTCCTGGCGCTGCGGAGCCCGCAGCCGCCCCAGGGGGCTGGCGGGGCTGGGCGCTCCGCAAAGCAAAGCAGCCCCGGTCTCGACGCGAACGAGATGGCGTAACGAAGGCGATGGGCATTAAAGGGACACTGGAGTAGCCGGGCACACGTATAAATCGCTTTCCTTACGTCGTTACCGGCGCTTTTGGTAGCTGTTTACGCTGCTGGAGTCTGCAGCCCTTGATCCTGTTGCTCGCACCTAACACTCTTTAAGCAACGTGGATTGCGCTCCCGGTTCTCTAGTGGTCTCAGTGTTTAAACCCTCTATGGAAACATCAAAGGATGAGTAACACGGCTTTTAACTCAATATTTTTTCTATATATTTTTTCTCTATTTTTTTCTATATTTTTTCTACAGGTGCAAATTGGAAGTTGAGAATTTCGCCAAAGTCACTTCTAGGCAGTCACAAACTCTCCCCACTTGGTGAAACAAATGTGTTTGGAACCTCAAAAGTTGTTTTATATAAAGCTCTGTCTCTGTCAGTGTCTCTCTTGTTTCTCTAGACAAGGAATTACATGAGGAAATGGAAATGACAATTTTCCCTTAGTGTTTTGAAGCACGTTTGGTTTTCCTCTGTTAGCAGAATAAGTTTATCTGTATTCTAACCTGGTCAAAATCATCTTTTTCCAATTGAAAAAATAAAAACATAACTCACAGGAAACAACTTCAGACTACAACCGTAGGTACAGCTTTGCTACAGTCAAGAGTGTTAAAACTACTTAGCAGCTTGTAAGTTTCAACTGCAGTTCAAACCCTGGGTGATCTTTTAAATCTTAATTTTTCAATTTTTTAAATGTTAGTTTTTCAATTCCTTGTAAATATTAACCATGTCTGAAAAGAAATATTTCCAAATTGCATCGTTGAAGTTTTCAGAAAAAAAAAATAGACACTACTACAAACAAGGGAAACCTCAGAAAAGTCAGCCTCTCTCACTCCATCAGAATGAATTTGTATTTCTGCTCTAAGAAAAACTACAGAGGATGAAGCAAGAGTGTGAAAAAAATTTAAATATATTGTAAAATGTATAATGTAATAAAAAATTATATAGTAATATTGTAAAATTACTTGTAAAGGGAATGAGAAGAAAAGGGTGGCAAAGATGGCAAAGGGGCCAAAACAGCTTAGAGCTGTTTGTCTCTCGTCTTGTGTTCTTCCCTGCCACCTATTCAGGCATTTCTGTATAACTTATCACAAAGATCTAAATACATTTAGGCTCTACTGGCAGCGCTGCATGATTTCTGTCATTTACTTCTTCCCACTTCATGTTCCAAAGACATAGGAAATAAGATTGCTTGGCTTTTAAATAACCTTGTCAAAGGTGTTTGAAGTCATATATTAGCAGATCTGAATCTGGAATGAAAGAATTTATGGCCATTGCACTCTTTTAAGTTGTATATCTGTTTATCTGATCCTCACTTACAAGTGCCTCTAATTAAGCTATAAACTCCTAGTTTCTACTTAACCATATGGGTAGCCTGGGAAGTTTGCTACAGTAATGTAATTTACCCATTCTACAGCCATGTCTGCAATGCAAATCCAGCATGGCTGTTTTAAAAGTGTTATAACCTGCTCTGTTTTTCACAACATGGACGAAAATAAAGCATGTCCCAGTTACCAACTGTAATCCTGAAACAGTACAGACAGTTTTCTCCTTGGACCTACGGGACTTTGTTTGTGTTCAAGAGAAAACATACCTTCTGCAAACAGCAGGAAAGATGAAAAATTGCAACTTGCAAATGTGATTAATGAGGAAGGGACAATAATATTTCCATCAATTTTTTTTTTCACTTTCTGTGGGACCTACTTGGCTCTCCCATGTTTTTATTGCATTTTGCCTTCAGGTACTGTTCACAGATTTTAATTCCATGCACTTTTCATTCACTTGAAGTGTGGATAATTTGAGGATGGGGTCTTGTCTGCCACTGAAGTAGATTGCTAGAGAGTATAAGGAAAGCTTACACATAAAAAAGGCCCAGAATTACAATATCTAGTTGTATATCTTAAACTTCTGTTAAATATTTTAAAAATATCTACGCAAGAGAAAAATATGAATTGCTGATGAGCAAGTTTAAAAGGGGCTTGAGTCCCACCTTTGGTACTGTAACATAGTAAAAAACCCCAAATTCCATTGTTGCCCATTTTATGAAAAATGTTTTCTAAAATATGTTCTATATTTACAATTTTTCTGTAGAAAGTATTCCTGACAGTTATCATTAATTTTGTGTGAGGAATGCAAATTTTGGCCCACTTTGCAGGAGGTTAAAATTTAAAAATGTGAAGTATGAGAAGTTTTTCTGTGATTTTGAAGTAGGTGCAAAGTCTCTGTACAGATTCATACAGGTACTCTGGAAGGAAATGCTTAGAGCAATCCATCAGACCTTCTTTTCCAATTCTACGTCTTCCAGTGAATACCTTAAATATTTCTTATTATCTTTATAGTATCCCATGTCTACATATGGAAACGATACATACAGAGTTGTGGCTGCAACTACAAGTAAGCAAACAAGAGTAGCTCCTTGTGTAACAAACATGTAATCTAGCACTGACATAGCTTTGAGACTGTCCTGGAAGAAGAGATGGCTGGAGCAGACGGCCCTCAGAGGTGCCTTCCAGCCCTGATCCTGTGATCCACAGCTGTTGGATTCAGCCAATACAGGCAACACAGGTCTGACTATATTGTCTAATTACTAAAGTGGTGTAAGTATGGGGAATAGAAAAAGTCCATGCCTCGAGATGGAGAGTTCTGAGTGAAACATAGCAATATTTACACTGACTTTAGGCCATCCCACAGATGTCTGTGATGGATTTACTCTGTATTAAAACAAAAGTTTTGTTAGATTGGGGGCAAGATTTGAATTTTGTGCAAGGCCCAATTGTACTGTTTTGTTTTGGTTTAGCTTTTTTCTAAGGTGTGAAGCACAGACCAGCTTCATTTGGGGATTTTGGGAGAGAAACAGTGCTTTAATTTCTGCTGCTTGCTTTCTGTAGCGCTATACACTGGATTTTTACTTTCTCTTTTTATTACTTAGTCTTTCTTCAGGAAGGGACCCCATAATGGATACAATGGCCATTCTTTTCCTATATGTGCCTCTAAGTAGCAGTAGGAATGCCTCAGTTTCCCTGTTTGCATGCAGAGAATAAAACTGTTCTATACCACATGGGTCATATAAGGCTTAGTTAATCTTCATGCAGCACTTCAGTTTTTCAGACAAAAAGCCGTATGGAAGCACATAAATTATTAATATTAACAAGAGCATCTTGTTAAAACTCTGTGTTAGGTGTTTCTGGGACACTTTCACTGGAATCAAGTAATGTGAACTGGCCAAAGCAATTAAGCTTTCAAGTGCTGATTCTTATAAAAACAACTCTTTTCTTTGGCTTGTACCCAGCAATATGTTCTTTATCAGTTGTATAGGACTGGGTTAAAAAAACCAACCCAGTCTTAATAATGAGTTTTCAAACTGTCATTAAGAGGGTTGTTTTCTCCTTAACTTTGTCAGGTGTACAGCTTTTGTCTTCCGTATCTGAATGAACCTGAAAATCTACACCAGTCTCTGAGTGCTGTATGGTTTTTCAGGGTAGTTGGAAACCTGGTCACTGGTGAGTCAAATCAGAGACAGACTGCGGAGTAGCGTGAGTCCCATCACAGTGTCCAGGTTTGATTTCTTTTCCCATGTAAACCTGGGTGAAGCATGCAAGGAGGGAAGGAATTACATTCTGACACAGGGTCAGGACAAAGCTGGAGTGCATGCTTGCATTTTGGAAAGGAAATGACTTCTCAGGCTTTCCAGCTCAAATATTGTTCCAGTTTACTGTATCTCCTTTTTTGATTTATTTTTGCAATAGTCTTTAATTTTTGTATGAGACCCCTCCCGCTGATTTTTGTCTGTTTTGGCCTTATCCTATGGCTCCATAACTTTCTCAGCTGTTTGGTCCTGCCTAATCTCTGTGTAAAAGTCAGGGGAATCCTTGCATGGCCAACTAAAAAACGTTTCTTATGGATTTCTTTCACAGGCACCTTCCCTGGATGTTTAACTCTCTGTCCTTCCTGGGCTAAACTGTTATCCTTATACAAAGGCTTTACACCTTGCCTTTGATCACAGACTCTTCCACTGGTTCTTCTAGCCTAGTTATTTCCTGTGGACTAGGATAAAATGGGCAGTTTGACTGAGATGAAAAAAGCAACATTTAGTTTACAATACATATAAGTAATGCCAGTCCTGTTTCCAAGATCTGCTGCAGTGCCTTCTGCTCCCTTCTGCCAGAGCTGGAGTCAGTCCTGTGAGCTGCAGTGACGTTTGGAGCAGCTCTTGGAAAACATCCCAACATTTCTGTAACTATTCCAGGCATGGATGATTGTACTCTGCCTTCTGAGTGGTCTCAGATGAATATGGTTGCATTCAAGAAACAATGGCAGAATTCCCTGCATTTCTTTAGTTCCAAAAGAATACTCAGAAACCCAGTGGTTCTTTGCATATCTATTTCCCAGTCCCACCAGTCTCCTGCATGAGACCACAATGGATTTTTCACAGCGTTTTCCCCAAGAGTGTGTGGCCATTTCATTGCATGGAGGTGTTTCTGTTTGAACAGGAGACACCAAGGTTGAACAACCTTCTGTTGTCCCCTCTTTGAGAGATGCAATATCTTTGAGAACACGTCTGATCCCCCATCCAGTAAGATACTTGATGATCAGCTCTTTCTTAAGATTGATCCAGTTTTGTAAGTGCTACACAGAAAAAACCCCAACCCCTTCATAGAAGGTAATAAGTATTATTTTGAATAAATAACCAAAATTATTTTAAGTATCTTTTGTTCTTAGTAAATTCAATTTGCATAAAAATGGCACTTTGGTAGGCCAGGTTGTTAGAAGTTAAGGATAATATGCCACACTATTTGTCCTTTTCCTTCTCTATAATGGCAAGGGTGTAAAGCACAACTCTAACTTGATTAGCTTTTTTTTCACTGTGTTACAGTTTTAACACTATTTAAACATATTTCATTATTTAACTATGCAGAGATCTTAATCGTTTACTTAAATGTAAATTGCAAAGTACAATCGCTAAACAAATTGATTGAATACCATTGATTTTTCATCAAATAATTGTGGCAAATCTTGTAATCAATTATTCATCATTCTTAGAGAAGAATAGATGACATGAAGAATAAGCTGTAATTAAGATAAAACACTACTGGATTCTGTACTGATAATTTCTTTTGAAATTACAATTCTTGCAATTAAATCAAATTGAAATTAAAATGTGAGTAGCCTGATTGAGGCACTGAGTAATGATTGCACAAAAGTGTAATCTGAAAGAGTCTATTCATGTATGGGGATAGAGATGACATTTGATGCCTGAAATATTTTCTATTTTTCCCATGCATTACTTCTAATGCAAGCATGCTGTTATTATTACAAATTTTAGTCTCCTCCATTATTATGTGACCAGTGCAACAGTTACAAAGCATAAAGCACATTCTTTAAAACAAATTAAACATTTAATTCCTGTGCTAAATTTATCTTTAACCTAATTTGTGTTTTTCATACTAAGTGCCAAAAATTAACATGGATTTGCATTGCTGTAGGAACTTAGTTTTACAAGTCTTATGGATTTTTAAATTTACTAATTGATTTGTTATTGAGTAAAGGACCTGACTTGCTGGACATCTAAATCAATGGAAAGTACCCTTTTGTCTTCAGTCATGTAACACACCTAGAAAAAGATTCTCTAAGAAACAATAAAAACCTCAGCATTAGTCTGAACCATAACCATTGTTAATGAAATAACTTGTCAGTCAGCTGGACTCAGGTAAAAGTGAAGTCTGATCTTGATAGCAGTCCCCAGCCTATGTCAACACTTTCCTTCAAGTATTCAGCATTTTTTGACCATCATGCTAAAAGTGAAAGGAATGAAATTGTCTTCCACCCAAAGAAGTAAACTGGAAGGTCACTAATATACCAGATTATGTTTATTTTTCAAATTAAAAGAGAAATATTTCAGAAGGATTGATAATGTTAGGGGATTTTTTAACACCAGAGATGAACTGTTCTCTGGAAGTAATCATTATTCAAGCTATGTAACTGAATGCAGCTATTAGTTGCAAATAATAACCTCACATGACATTGTTTTGATGCTGATAGGATGAGTGCAGTAATACACAGAGCACAAATATTTAGGTAGATTTGAAATTCATGCACTGGGAATACATTTTCAGTTATGATTAGGACTATGATTTAGATATGAGCCACCTCACAGTTTTTAAGGTCTTTTTGCCTCAACAATGTGCATTATAACAACCAGTTCAGAGCCACAAATGCAGAGTTTGCAGGTAAAATACACGCACTTGGACAAATGTATTCCAGTGACTAAATAGTCATTCGTTTGGAAAATGAAAAGGATAAACAGAATTCAATCAAATTTAAATAGCGTTTTAGCTAGACCTGTGCACTGAGGCAGAAATGGTAATGTCATCAGAATTATTCCTTTTCTCTCTCCTTTCTGTTAGACAAAATGCATTTTATTATGTCTGTAAGTATCAACAAATTAATTATTTTCAAAATTTGTTCAAAGTAACTTTGAAAAATAGGTGTGAAAAAAACAGAGCTCAAATAAAATAAAAAATCCTCAGATTTATATTATTGAAAGCATGCAAAAAATCTGCTTTCTGTTTTAAATACATATCTTGTTTTCAGTATTTGATGTTCTTTATTCAAATTATTTGTATTCCCAGGTATCAGGCAGTATTACATTATTTCTATGTACTTACTGGCTGAAGACACTATACTGCTAGTGTGTATATTGACAAATTTGGGATTCTACTTCCTTTAGCAATTTTAAATTACTTTGAAATGCATTTTTGAAAAACATTTGAGTTCTAAAACTTGGTAACATGGGAGTTCACAGAAACATAAAAGCCATGAGTAAATTAATCAAAGGATGCACTTTGGAGATGGTTAAGAGCCAGAAATTCAACAGAAGGGAAAGAGAATAATGAGTGGGCAGCATTTCTGAAAATCAGAAAAGTTTACAGAATTTGAATGCTTGTTGGTTTTTCCCACAGTTTTTGATAATTAAGCACTGATCTGTGTTTCAGGTTTCTTCTCTTCCATGGAGTGTCACAACACAATTTACTATAGCCATGACAGCTCCCTTTAACAGTAAGTCTCTTTCTAGATCCAGTCAGAGGGGAGTGTTGCCAAATTTTTGTACTTTTTCATTCTCCATCCTGTAAGGTTCATTGTATATTAGTTGCCTTTCTGAGGCGTCAACAATTAAGTAAGATGAGGGGCTGGATTTAAAAAGGCATCCTTGTTCATTTGGAGATGTCATTTTCTCAGGCTCTGCCTATCTATCTGCCAAGGCTGACATGAAAATATGTCAAGCTACCTGATTTATCAGTTAAATATGCCTTATATTTCTTTGCTTGCCTTTTACATAGTTAAATGTGATATAGTGGAAACTCCGGAAAGTCAAAACAAAGGAGTCAGCAAAGCAGGATTTGGCAAACTCACACTGAATTACTTGGCCATTTCATGCTAATTGGGAAGAAAAATTCTCAGGATTGACTGTACCCTTCAGATTATAGAATCATAGCGTGGTTTGGGTTGGAAGGGACCTCAAAGGTATCCAGTTCCACTCCCCCTACCATGGGCAGGGACATATCCCACTAGACCAGTGCCCCATCTAACTTGGCCTTTAACACTTATAGGGCTGGGGCATCCACAATTTCTCTGGGCAACCTATGTGTCACCAAGCTCACTGTAAGGAAATTCTTACATATATATAACCTAAATATCCCCTCTTTCAGTTTGAACCCAAAAGATTGTTTCGAGGTTCTGTGTAATATGGCATGATTTTATTCTGTACATTGTTTAATTGCATCAAAGGAAAGCACTTGAGCCAATGTTCTTAAAATTGGGTACAAAAAATACAGAATGACCACCTTCTGTAAAATCTTTCAGCACATTTCCTTCATTATTAGAAAACAGTATTTTCTTGTGCCTGTAAGCTGGGATCCCTTTCATTCTTCTCATTGTACTAACCTGAGAAATTTGCTCACCCACAAAGATACCTTACAAAGTCCCTATTCTTTGATCCAGTGGCAAAAGTGTATCTTGAAATGCAATCAGTGGGAAATCTGTCAGGATTAGTCAGTACTTGTCAAATCTATGCCAAACCATGGCAAAATCTCACTGACTGCTAGCTCATGGTTTATCAAAAGTAGCTAATACACACACAAAATGAAAACAAATTTTAAGAGGGGGAAAAGAGAGAAGAAATGACATTCATTATGTGAAAACATTTTCTTTTCTAATGTATATACTTTTGAAGCTAAGATTTAGTCAAAGACACTGCAGACAATACCATGACAGTGAGGAGACCACTCTCTTTTGAAAATTTGTACCTGCATTGGTACTTCCTGAAAGGTCGTCCTGGCTTGGAAACTCAAGGGAGCTCATGCCAATTATAAGAAGTTCAGGCTCAGATCCACATAGCTGTTGGTAGAGAGTGTGATTCCCATCTGTCATACATCACTCTGATCACCAGAACACTAACCTGAGGCTTGGCTGCCTTGTTTCTCTTCCATTCACAGCTTAAGAGCTAAAATAAATGTCTCTTACCTTGCAGAAGAATGACTTGAAAATCATACTGGAGAAACAGAACATAGGGTTCTTGGGTGGTGATACAACTTTGACAGCAGGGTGAAGGGTTTTTCCCTGTCTTATTCCCTTGTTGGGGGCCAGGGTGCTTGTTTAACAGATTCCTTTTCAGGAAGGGAGCACCCAAATGAGGGGTGCAACACTGTGTCCACAAAAAGTTTTATCAACTACAAAGGTTTTTATCAACCTGACTTCTATAAGCAAAATTTATGAACTCTTTAGAGTCTGATTTATTATTCACAGAAATGTGATACAAGAGAAACATCATCCTTTTTGTTGTTGTTGTTATTTGTTTGGTTTTGTTGTTGTTTTGTTTTAATTCACAAACAAAAGTGAAATGCAAGGCACAGGGTATTGTGAGGGTGAGTGTGTACAAAATGTGTATGAAGTAATGGGTATGTTTGGTGCACTAGTTGGACCTGGAAATCCTGGAACAACTAGTTTTTCTCCCCTTGATTCACAAAAATATCAAGGAGACAAACTCCACCCTCAGATACTCACCCATGACTTCTGCTGGGTCAGTCAAAAGTCATCATTTTACTCTGAAAACAGAATTTTGCCTGGAAAACAGAATCTAGTAGAGACTATACTACTCTCTTCACTGCTAGAAATTTGCTGACATTGCTTTCTTTACCCACCTCCCCTCCCAATTCAAAGGGAAAAAGTTGACTTTGTGCCTTTGAGATGCTGAATTACTGTCAGTGTGCAACATGATACTTCTTCAATGCAGCAGAATTGCAGGAGGTGTGGTGGAGGTTGACACAGTGTGCTAGTAAATATATTCAAGAAGGGAAATATCAAACAGTGGAGATAAATCTTGACACAATCATCAAAATCAGCCCCATTGTGGATACTGTTGGAGGTGTTGCACTTCACTCGATTCCTTTGACTGATTCCCTGTTGCATAGCAACATGGCAGAGACCTCTGCTCTCCATGAACCTCTGAGATGCATGCAAGTCTTCATGTCCTGCATGCAAGATCCAAGTCACAGAGGGATCGTAAAAGGAGTTCCAAAGATGAAAATATGTAAATAACTTAAGTACAATTTATTTGACAAGTATAGTGGTAATGAAAGATGTAAGGCTGCTAATCTGGTCCCTAGTACCACGTGATTGAAGAAAATACATGAAGAATAACCTCCAACATAAAAAGAATAACCAGAGCCTGCTGAGCTTCTCAACAACATCCTGTCTTGTCCTATTGCTACTCCATTCAGCAGTAGCAAACTTCTTAACCATTACTCGTATTTCATATTTCATAGAAAACTTGCTTCACCATTTCCTCTCCCTGTTGTTTTCCAGGCAGCTGTCTCTAGATTGTTAGGTTTCCATATGTGTTTCAACCTGATTTCATATTTTCCATATTCTTTGCTCTAAATCTTATGAGAACCTCCCCTGCCTACATGTTCTTCATAACTTCCCAGATACTAAAGTATAAGGGTTTGGGATGCAACAACACTCTTCCCCACCTATTTCCTCTTCAGTCTTGAACCTAGTTTTAAAGATACTGTTGCATGGAAGTATTCATTGTGCTTCATCACATTGACTAGGTAGAATTTATACTCATAAACAGCTAACCATTCTTTCTTGCCTATACAGGGCTGTAGTTCCAGAAAGCAAATAGATTGCCATAAAACAGATGTAGAGGAGGAGGGTGCATTGGAAAATGTAGAAAAGTCTAATCCGATGTTTACTTCAAACCCAAAGCCAACCTTCACTTCAAGCCTGAGTTCCCATGACGTACATATGAACCCTGTGGTTTGTCTTAACTCATAACACCCATGTCATTCTGTACAGTTTTCATTCAAAGAATTTAATGCATTCTCTATGCTTATATACAGGGTGAAAAACCATTGTTTTACATTAGGATTTCCTCATTTTCTCACTAATAGTGTGGTAGCTCCAATAGCTGGCTATAACTGCATAGTATAGTGACGATTTATATTAAGAACTGCAAAAATCTGCCTCAGAAACTGAGGCCAGACCTGAAGGTTGCCTCTCGTGTGAGTGATTGATTAACCATTTTTCCTACTAGACTGTTGAACTGTGAGTGTAACTGATAGCTGCATGTTTAAGTACAGCTTGGTTACTAAAAGTAATAAGAAACGTGATAAATTGGATATTTTATGAAATGGAGTCCCAGGAAATTTGTAGTTGAAGAAATAAAAGAAGTCACTGGAAAGCAGCTTTAGACACAAAATCTTACCTCTCCTGCAAGTGTGGTTGAATACAACCAGCCTGACTGGGACTCTCAAGGATAGGAGAAAAGAAATAGTGCAGTCCCATTTTAGGACTTGGTATTAAGAGCATGTGCAGCAAACACTGAGGTCTCAGGGGGGTGGGTAAGGTTGCAGTCCTTGCATGCTTTGCAGTCCTCAGCTGCTGCTGCCGTGTCCTCAGTAGCCACAGGGAAGAACAACAGGGCTGTTGGGGACAGCCAACAGAACTCCTTCCCACTGGTGCATGAGCAGGCAACATTTCCTGTAGGAATGTGGAAGAAGGATTAAACAAATTAACCCCACAGGAAAGAAGAAAAAGAGGGTGTCAGGAAAAAAACTCAGCAGTTCAGAAGGACTGTGGGCCTTGCTGTCCACTCCCTCCTCATCTTGCTGTCTCAGAAGAAGACATCTCCCTCTTCAGGACAAGGAGGATGGGAAGGGACTAAATCCTCCCTAGACTGACCCCATGAGATGTGGAGCCTCCAGCGCTGCAAAAGGAGCAAGGATGATGCTAGGTCAAGAAACAGATGTGAGTCTGGGAGCTGCACTGATCTATAACTGGAGAGTGTGTGCCTGCTTTTGCCCTCTGGATTGAGCTGCTTGGAAAGTTAAGTTGTAGATGTGGGGATGAATGTCCCTGAATTTGTGTGAAAGTGAGGGAGACATAACACCCAAACAAAACCATAGTGAGCTGACTCCAGCTGTGGCTCCCAAGTGGGAGTCTTGTAAAGAACTTCCAAAAGTACTTCTCAATATTCTCAATATTTTGGATCTGGCAGTACTGTAAACACTATATGGATATCTGGCAAGGAAATATATGCTCTAAAAATAAGATTTAAACTTTCTAATGAAAAATGAAAGAGTCAGAAAAAAGTATCCACGTATTTGGGAGATCATCATACATTGCCCTAGGGTAGGAGTCACGACTTTTAAGTGCTTGAGGTTGACAGGAGTTGGCAAATACTGATTCAAAGCTCCAGGGTGTAATGTGACAGGCAAATGCTCCTTTGAGATCACTAATGTATGTCCTGGGGAAAGAAGCACGTGCTATAGTGTTTGGAGAGCAAGTGAGAACATCCACTAATTGTACTTTCCTTCAGGTTCCTGTAGTAATAAGAGGGTTTTTTTTTTCACAGCTAGTTTCTATAGACAGGCCAGACATTTAAAAATCTCTATGCAATCACGACGCCGCTGTAGTTCTGGGAGATATCACTGAACACACTCTTTTCCCCTGGTGTTTGAGTTAGACTGGAAACATTATTTTCTTGCATTGCAAAACCTCCCACATTTAAATCCTTTTGTATAAGATGTATCATACACTGTCTTCGAAATCACAAAGTTTGGGAGAGGAAGCTTAGTTGGAAGACATTCAGCTGAGAAATGTCTGCAATAAATTTTGTTCTCATTTTTTTCTCAGTTTCTCCCTCTCTTCCAACACACAGCTCTGATAAGAAAGGATAGGAGATATAATTACCCATTTTCTCTCCTCTTCCTACATTTATACTTACAAGAGCAGTGCATTTTGGAAAGCCTGAAAGTGTGGGAAAATAATAAAACATTACATCTGTTTAACCAGAAAAAGACAATATTAAAAATCTCTGAATGCTCAGATGTATTCTGAGCCTGATCTAAAACAGAACAGAGGGGAAAAAAAATCACCAGAGTTTCATAAATTCTAGGTACAGCTTTTACAGGAAATGTAGTACAGGGGCCAGATCATGTGCTTTGCATCACAGAGTCAGCAATTTCTGGCCATGGTATGGGCATATCTGTTCCTAGAGAGAAAGAGCTGTGCCTGTGATACTCTTCACAGAATCAGAGAATGGTTTGAGTTAGAAAGGACCTTGAAGATCATCTAGTTCCAACCACCCTGCCATGGGCAGAAACACCATCCACTAGGCCAGGTTGCTCAAAACTCCATCCAACCTGGCCTTGAATACTGTTCTGAGGAGCTGATCCCCTGCTGGCCATTCTGATCTCTTGTGGCTTAAATAAACCTGGAAGAACATTTTCACAATTAAAAGCTATGCTGTTAAAAATCCAGGAGCACTCGCCTCCTGGTTTCTGAGCAGCTCGAGCTGTTACTAGCTGATGTAAGGCTAAGCCTGCTGGTGTGTGGTCTGTGAATGCAGCCAAGGGTCTGGCCTGGTGTGTCTGACTGCTCTGAGTTACACTGGTGCATGTGGAGCAGACCAAATCTGCTAGCAGAGCTGCAGTAAAGCTGGATCAGACTGCTCTGTGCCAGAGATTCCAACAGCAGGAGGTTAGAGCAACAAGGAGAAATAGCTTCCTTCGAGTGCATGTCCCCACCTGTAATACGACCACGAATCAGCCTAACTCCCTGAGCAGAGCTGCCCTGAGCTCCAGCTCCTGAAACACGGACACAGCCGCCTTTGTCGGTGTGTCGTGGTGCTGCAGTTACAAGAGCATCCTCTGTTAAAAGGAGTAATTTCCTCTCTGTTTTGGCTCCTGGGGCTCTTAAGAGTTAATGTCCTGGAATAAGACCAGTTCAAAAAAGAACTTGATTGATGAGGGGCTTGCACCTTTATGACCCGAAACCAAACCAGGATTTGGTCTTTGGTCAAATGCTACATTTGTTACGGGAGATTTTTTGTTCTCAGGTTTGACCTAACTCTATGCTCCTCAGCTAACACAGCAGTTCTAAAGCACGGTAGTGTATCAGCAAGTTCTCAATTCCAAGCAACCTGAAAATAAGAGCTGTATGTTGCAGTACAAAAGCAGCATGAAATGTTCAGTTTTTTAATGCAGGATCCAGGTCTTCTGTGTTCAATATCAGAGGAAGATATACTACTAGATGCAAAGTATAAATCCTAACAGATTCATATTAGCTAGAAAGTAGGCAAAAAACAAACAAACAAACAAACAAACAAAAAGCCAAAACCAAAACTCCACAAAAAGCAAGAACCAAGGCAGCATTGAATGTTCATTGAGTACAATAGAATATCCTCACAATAAATCAATTCCCAGATTTCTTCCTTACTGCTGTTAAGAATAAGTGGTCTAAAAGACCAAACTCCCCCAAATCCAGTTGAGAAAAAGCCTATTAAACTAAGGTGGGGAGAACTGAAATCAATCTCCTGAATTAATCCTCTCTTTGGACTCCTTTTAAAACTTTAGCACGTTATTTTTCTTTAAAGGGGGATTTAGTACTTGGACAAATGTTCCCACATATCAGCAAAATGCAAAGTCACTTCTTTACTTTTTCCATAGCCTTTCATGATTAATGAGAAAAGATATTTTTATTTTGAATAAAGGTTTATAACTTCCTGATGACTTTCATGCTTGAACTTGATCTCTGGTAAACTAATATAAATCAGGAGCAACTTGGTTGGGACCAGTGAAGTAAGATTAGCATAGGAGCAGAGCTGTACTCATAATAGTCCTGCAAGAGACCTCTCTCTTAAATTTCTGTAAAAGTATGCAAGCCAACAGTATGAATCAAGTATAGTTAAGAGCAGAATTTAGCCCAAAAGGTTGCATGTAAGATGACACGCATTGCTGTGGCAGCAGATTGTTGTCACACACACAGAAGTTTTTACTTTCTTCCTGCACCACTGAAAAGATCCTTGACTTGTGAAAAAGAAAACTATTATTCAGGAGTAAGCATTGAAACCAGTGATAGAACAGTTTGGAGAATACACAGTATTACTGAGCAAGTAAATTTTGGTTTATATTACTGGTGCTTTTTGAACCTTTTCTGCAATATGAAACTCTTTCTTCAAGAAAAATAACATGAAGGACAAAGCTGCAGCAAAGAAAATACATTAACTTTTGCAATGGTTTCATGTGTTTTCTTGATCTTAAATGTAATGTTTATCTAATAAACAGTATTTCAGTGTTAAACAGTAACTCTCTGTCCCATATTGAATGTCAGAATGTCCTTCAGGAGTTGCTATGATGCCTTTGAAAGCAGATTTTCTCTAATGAAAAGATGTACTATGTCACAGGAACAGGGTCCCAAGGAAGGCTGGCCACCACTTTCTGCCTCTGGGTAATCTGGCCTCAAACACAACCCCATGTCAATCTTTCTCGCTTGCTCACTTTCTCCCTGGTCCAGAGTAAACTAAGCAGTATCATGGAAAGCATGTTTATCAAGACAATGCCACAGTCCAAAGTCAAGCCATTAGTTACTGCATGAATAGGTTTTAAAAAAAGAAATGTTTTTCTATTGCTGTTCCTGTGGGGATGAAATAGAAATTATTTTTTCGGACTTTCAGGTATTGACTACTGAAGGACAGTGCAATATTAATTTCTTTACTTCATTAGGGCTACTTGCTTGCTTAAAACTCTGTGTGCTTAAGCATGTTTTTGAATTAATGTTGTACATGGTACCAACCACCTCACCTCACAGAAAACAACTGAAATAAAATGAAATTACTGGTTTGCAACTGGGAAATTTAAAAACAAGTTTCTCTCCTAATTTTTAAACAGAGGAAATTAAATTCATACTTTCCAGTACACTTAATCCTAAGATGTTTGACATATTTGACCATTAGCCATTTGCACTGGTATATAAAGTGAGTGTGGCTTTCAGAAATGCACTATTCCTGTAGACTGCTGATCCAAATTGACTGTCAAAAGCTATCTGAAGAATTTCAGCAGCTGACCTGCTTTATCATGGCCACCAGCTGCTAAAAGCTGTAGATGGTGATGAGAGCTTAGGTGAGAGAGAAGAATACAAAAAGAAGTTAAAAGACAGGAGGGCAGAGAAGCTGTGTGAGCTCAAGTCTTTGGCACTTGTTTCTTACTCATTAAAGAGAAGTTGTAGTTCAGTGGTACCTAAGTTGGGCCCTTAGAGTTGAGTCATTCAGAGAACACAGGGAAATGATAAGCTAAAATATTTATTTCAAGCAGATAAAATAAAGGGTTATACAGTTCATGCCTTATGTTAAACTGTTCATCATCCAGAAACTATAAGGATAAAACTGATTAAACTGTGGTGACTCAGTCTGGGATTTGTCTCATAGGACTTTAGTACAGATAGCCATGTTTAAGGTGGCCAACAAACTCCCTACATAACTACTGAAGAAAAAGAAATAGTGTAAGATTTACCTGGCCTTCCTTAGCTGAGTTGCCTGTTTCTTTCTGTTAACAGTACGGGGAACATGGATAACTAACCCAGATACAGTCAGGTATGTTTCATTAGGTGAGACCTTTTGTGTTCTTTGATTTAACTTAGTTTAGGCAAGAGGAGAATAAAGGAGTTAACTTCTCTAGATTTCTCAGGAGATTTAGATTTGAGGTATCCAAGTCCCTGTAGTTTGGAAGATTTGTATAAAACGTCACTTTCACTGCTCACAAGATGATTTTTATTGCTAGAAAAAGATAATAAATTAGGGCAACAAAAGAATTTTTAAAAAGAGCAGCTCTTCCTTTATTGCAGTGCCTCACTCTTTTCCCAAGTTGCTTTTTTTTTGGTCTTGAACAGGACAGAAAAGAACGTGAGAGCGAATTAAGGCAATGAACAAGCACTTTGCTGAGCACATTGGAGATATACCTGAATGTTAACATCTATTTTCTATCACCACTGTTTCTCTTACTCCTTCATGTTTACTCCAAGCAAGGGGAATGCCTTTGGCTTATTATCACAATCCTGAAATAAGTCTCCTAATTTATATGATTGCAGCACTGCTCTTCTGCATCATAAAATTCCTATAGAAATGTGGACAAAATGGATAAATATTTTCTGGCAGCAGTGATGGTGTTCTTCTATCTATTGTATGAAATTGAACAGTCCTGGAGATAAAGGTGGCCTGAGCTTTATTTTTATTTTTAATTTTATGTGGCACAGAGGAGGCAATAGAGCATGGGAATGGGACAGAGGAATTCCTGAGATCTGAAATCCAGTTGGATGCTGAGTCTGTGGCCTTGGGCTAGTCTGGCATTTCAGTACTTCAGTGACTGACACCCTATAAATACACAAATAATAGATAGGAACAACTTAGGTCTGGATTTCATCCTGGCCTCAGAAGGCATGAAGCCAGGAGCTGCAGACAGTAGTCTCCTGACAATCTGTCTTACTGCCCATGGGCCACAGTACTGAGTGCTGCAGTCACTTTCCATCTTATTTCTAAAATACCTATAAAGCAAGGCTTAAATGTGGTGCATCATACTTCTGTCCACCTTTTCTAATCTATAAAATGGGGCTAACAGGAATATTTTTATTTTACCTGTGCTTATTTACAAGACTGTAAAAATTTAAATCAGTGACAGAATAACGATAAACCACTATCTTTTTGAAAGTTGTCTGAACTCAGAAGTGTCAGTGTGCCAGTGACAAACAAAGCACCACATGCCAGAGTGTGAAGCTCTTCCACTGGTGAACAGATCTAACACACAGGGTTACACTGAAGTCAGCAGAGGTTCACACAACTTTAGGCTATTGTGTGTAAGGAGACCACAGTCTGGTCCTGCATTACTGCTGATGTTAGATCAATGTGAACAATGACATATGGCTAATCAGAACCAAGGAACTCTGAGATTTTTTTTTTTTTTTTTTAAGGAAAGAACTATTTAATGATAGATAAAATTTTGAAAGAAATAAAACAAATGATACAGGAAAAAAGGGATAACTTTACACACCTAACAAACAACTGCAAGGGGTTTAATTATATAGCGGGTTTAATAATACAAAAACTCTGACGTTCTGGTGGAATTGATGTAAAAGATCAGTGTGAGTTTTTCCCTTCCTCTCTTGCTGATGTTTGTAATTCAGATGAATGAAAGGAGCCTGATTGCTAATTAGGAAAAGTTCAATAGGTTCCATTTTCTCAGAGAGTTGTGCTTCCAGAAATTCTTTGCAGCCAGTTCATCTTATCCCAGCTCTGACAAAATTCCCAACAAACTCAGCAATAACATGCGCAAAGTTAGGTCTTGTCTTTGTTACCTGTCTCTGCCTTTGGGGTCACTTAAGGTTGCCTGTAGCCCCAAATGAATTAATTACTTTTACATAAGTATGTTTCTTTGAAAGTACAGTGAGAAGGGGATATAGAGTCAATTACGCTACACATAGCATAAAATCACCCAGCACATACTGAAAGAGCTGTCTGTAAACTACAAAGACTTAAAGCTTACCCAGTCTGGGTAGTGTCAGAGCTGAGAGGAGCTGATTCGGTGTTGTGTTGCTGTTGAGCGTTGTGTAGGAGGTTCAGCCTGAGGAAGAGTCAGGAATAGCTAATCTCAAGTCCTCCTTCCATCAGCAAATCATCTGGTACACAAGGGAGGCCCATGGGATGACATCTCTGGATTTTCTTGTGCAGGTTTCCAGGGCAGCACGGGACAGTGGCATGCAGCTACCCCAGCACAGGGCTGCACACTCAGGCTGGTTCTCTCTCTGTTCCATGGGAGTCGAAGTCTTCTCATCATCCATGCTGCAGACAATTGATTAATCCCCACACTCCCTGCTCAACAGGAAAAAAACAAGCAAGACACGATACCATTTTTCCTTTCTGGACTCCTCTCAAGCATATATCTGTGTCTATTTTGCGTATGTATTAGAAAGCAAACCTGACTGCTCTTTGCAGATCCATGCCCATAGTGATTATTGCTAACACAAATTTGCCCTTATTCTTAGAGTTGCATTAAAAGGTCACTGTGATTTTATCTCACATAGCAACATAAAGCAATCATATTGTGGACTTAGGTCCACTCCAGGTTGCTCTTAAGGACCACTTCTAGTCAAGCAGATCTCTAGAGCTTTTAGATGTAAGTAGTTTTCTTCTGTAAGAAGCAGAGGCTGGAGGACGAGAAGCTCTGATCCCTGGGAAGCAAATGCAGGACATTTGTATGCTGAAAGGAGAGCTGCTGGTTTGCCATGTTTGATTTTCAGTGTCCTGCTGAGGCAATAAATGTTCAGGACTGCTGGCATCATTATGTGCAGCTGTGACTTGAAGTTACTGTATCAGTAACCATGCAAGGCACCAGAAAAGGCTGACAAAAAAGAGCTTTGCTTCCAGCAGGAAAAAGGATAACTAGTAGAAAGAATTAAAATCTGCTATCCTCCTCTCAGGTTTTCCAGAAACTGGTGAGGCAAAACACAGTGGCAAAATATACACCAGCTTCTAGCTCTGGGTGTGAGCAGGAGCTGAATCTGTGCGCAGACCTTCGTGTTGCTCGGCCGTACGCATGGTACTCCTACTTCATCTGCCCCAAGGCTTTCTGATGCTCCTGCATCTCTGACTGACTGACACTGCAGCTGTCTCTTCAGGCATCAGGGGAAGTTGCTAACTCTTTCCACAGGTCAGAGAATGTTATTAAACGAATTTTGCCCTACAGGAAATGTATGGATTTTAATCACCTTAATATTGTGCAATACATGCTGAAGTAGAGGTTGTAGCCTGTGAGATACACTAATCTAAGCCTTTCACATCCCATCAGCAATGTGTTTTCTTTGTAGCTCTGGCTTCATGTAGTTCAGGGGGAAAAAGGACTGTTTATACAAATAGGTTTTAGAGAAAAAGAAGGCAGGTCTGTCACTGTCCAAGCACACACACCTGAATAATCCATATTGTCCATGATTCATCTTCAGCTGTGAATGCTGCTAGCTAGAGACCATTATTTGGATTTATACACACTTTCCGTGTATGTGGATGTAGTGTATGTGGGAATGATAGGCGCTATTGTGAGCAAAAGCTTGTGTTGTACTTGTTACACTGCCTTGCAGTTCACCTGGAGTCTGCTGTGACCTTTGTGTAATATCCTGAGTCATTGAAATAGAAACAGTTTTGGGTATAGATTCACACTGTGTGGATGAGGCCCTCTTCTGACTCCCAAGTCTGCTAGAAGGAATAACACATCAGGTAACCTGTACATCACTTGTCTAGAATTGAAATAATGCTTCCCTTCTCTGTTAAGGGTACAGGCTTAGAATAAAGAGAGAAATGCAGTTATAGCTGACATGATGAACATTAGAAAATTATTCTTGAGACTTTCCCTCACTGAAAATTATAAAAACCCCTCGGGCCCTTGAGACAAACCCTTTGATGTAGCTTGGAAAATAACAGAAAAGCTGCTGAGAGCTGGGCAACCCACCAAGAGTTCATAAGTTAATAAGACTCAAGAAAGTATTACTGTAAGCAGCATTTCAGTTTTAGGCCTTAAATTAAGCATATATTTTCCATACTGAAAGAATGCATGCCTGGAATTTAAAGAAAATGTGAAGAAGGTTGTGGGAATAGGTCATAGTAGGAAGAATTTCCCCATTATGCCTTGTGCTTCTCTGCATACTAACAAACACCACAAACATCAACAATAGCATACAAGATGCTGAATTTGTCTTTCAGCAGCTGTGGAAGGTGTTTAGTCTGGGGTTGTGACTTATGGCTTTTCTGATGAATAATATGGACCATGGCCTTAGGGCATTGAGTAGTGAGTGGTCCTTGGCGCACTGAGGGCAAACAGTGCATATACAGCTCAAACCTTGTGTTTTTCCCTTCAAAAACAGGGTGTATTCCCCTCTGTTGCCAATTAATAGCAATCCTTCCTTAAGAATTTTGTCCTTTTCAAGGAAAAATGGAGTTCACAGACTTGATCTTCTTTTTGTTGTTTATTTTGGATGACTCCATTATTGTACTATTGAATCACTCACACTGTTTAGTGTGGACAGCCTCATAACATCCTCTGCAGTGAGGGAAATTATTTTATGAATAGGGAATCAGATGCAGAGCAGGAATTTGTAGTTAGATTGTTAGAAAAGAATATCTGGAGCATTCTATTTTGAAATTGGTTCTTTTTTCCTTGCATTGGTTTGTCCTGTTTAGTTATGGAGAAGATAACAATCTGTTACTCTATGGAAATCTTGCCAGCATTTCTAAAGATCTGTAGAGCATACTTCAGTATATTCCTGATGATTTAATCTCTGCCTCAGCCAGACAAGCTTATCCTATATTTTCATCTAATTTACAAGAGAATCACGTTTGAGATGAAATGTTTTTTATTGAATTACCAATAAATGTATATTTTTCAGAATAATAACTTGAGCTTTCTTCTCAGTGAGTCAGTAGGTAATCATATCAAAGTGTGGAGATTAAATGATTGTTAGTGGCACAGCAAGAGACCTGTGTCTGAGCAGTGTAGGCACAAGGTAACATTGATAGTGAGTTTAGGTTCACCATCAAAGTATCATAACATACTCTAGAGATCCACTTGCTCTTTCAAAATCAGGACTTGAGCAAACCTGTCTGTCTGAGAAAATGTTTGTGAATACATATGTTGCTATGTGTTTTTTAAAAGTTTGTGTCTTAACCCTGGAAGATGGCTGTGAATGATCCATATGTGTGTAAATAAATCCTAGAGCTTCATAGTTTTGGGAAACACTGCTATGATCTTGCAAGCTGCTTTATTATTTTTTAATTATTTTCTCAGCTACTTAATCAAATGCTATTTCTAGCCATGAAACAGGATAGGGGCTGGTGGAGGTTCATATTTATTTGACAGATCTAGCTTTTGTGGCTTTCTAGATGACAAATTAGTCTGACTTTTGCAGTGCTCTGGTGCCTGTAGTGATCCAAATATAGTTTCCTGAATTCACAGGACCTTGTTTTCCTTAATGCTCTTCTTTGTTTGAGTCTTTGAAGACATCTGTACATAATCTTTCCTACAGGTGTTCAGCTGTGGTCCCATCTGTAGAAAGACCACAGAAGGATTTGCATTGAGCTGGTCTACATCTTACCCATTCACAGTGTGCTAGAGAGCATCTTTAAGGAGTTCACTGACTGGTATCTACACCTGATATTTGAACCAGTGTAAATGAGCTTTCAAAGGCATCAGCAATTACTTAAGATTCCAGCACTCAGGATGTTATTCTGGCTTTTTATACCACCAGGGACATCTCTAACATGTAAATGAAAAATCATCCATGTTATGCAGCCACTCAAAAGGAGTGGTGTAAAAAACAAGGGCGTGATACACATTTGCTTTTGTTTGATATTGGCCAATGTTTTGTCTCGCATCCCAGATTTCTGACACGTGTAGCTATCCACATGTGCATAGCACTATGGCTATGACAGAACTGCCTCCTTCATTAAATTATTCCTAATGTTTATATCTGCAAATCTGGAAACCTCCTCCAAATTGTATTGCATCATTTATATTTGAGATTTCTTTTTCTCCACAGTGTTCCAACATTATTTACATAGTTCAATACCTGAGCTGCAGAAGCAAGTAGAAGCTTGGTCTCCACATGTGTCTCAGTGTCTGCTGTCAGCAGCCCCAATGGGTGAGTAAAGCAAAGAGGATTCTATAGGAAATCTCTTATGGAAGTTTATAATTATTTTCATATTTCTATATACAACAAAGTCTTGGTTATTAAAGAGATAAATTTTATTTTAATATTTCTAAAATGAAGAATCCTGCTAAGTTTAAATACTTCAGAGATGAAACATGTCTATTACTTTAACTAAGATGAGCTATTTTAGGTAAAGTTTTTGTTATCAAACATTTTCCAGTATTAGATTCCAGTAAAGGAATTGTTTGTAAAGGAACCAGGATTTTAAAGCTCACCTGGAAATCTATGTGGATGTGCTCACTAAAAAAAGAAATCTCCCTGAAAGTATGGATATGTGAAATCTGTTGCTTAGATATATTTATTTATGTTGATTCAAGATTAGCTAGGAATGGAAATGAAATATTTTACAAATGGTAACTAAATCAAAAGCTACCAGCATTTTGTCAGAAGTATGAATTTCTTCTGATCATACAACAATAATAATGCATTTAAAGTTTGTTCTTCAATGGATTTACCCCTTGGGACCAAGGAAACATTTGGGCTGTGGTCTATTGTGTGTCAAGGACAAACAGCTGAAAATGGTTGTCTTGGTCTGCTTGAGCCTGTTTCAGAATAAGACTGTGAAATCTATGGCTCAGCTACTGGTTCTTTGAAAAAAAAGAGTAGAGAAAATATACTTAAACTGAAGTGCTCAGCTGTTGTTATGGTGACACATTAAACTAGTCAATTCTGGCTTGGATTCAAAAAGAGTTAAAGATATAAGAACGGTGCACTCTCATTTTGGAGCACTTTAGGTCAAGCTTTCTGTGATCTAAAGTGGAGATATATCTTTACAATGAGGATGGGAATTTTCACAGTCAAATACAATACAAAATCTACATTGAAGTCACTCATAGGGTAGGAAATGCCAGGTTTAAGATGCTTGTGCAAACTTGTGCAAACCCCCTTCCTTTTCTGTGCTCTTTGTATGTTTTCCTTTACAGGATCAAACTCACCTCATTTAGCAGTTATGCAAAAATTGTCAAATGAATGATTGAAGTGCTCCAAGAAAAGATGTCTCTTCCAGTACAGCAAGAATTGTGCAGCATGGGACCAAACAGTGCCTAAACAGTACAGATAGAGCAATCTCCCTTACACCCTTTTGAGGAAGTTTATAGCAGAGCTGCTGAGTGCATAGAGACACCAGTAGCATCTCTGTGACCATAAGACGTGTGTGTGCGTGCAGGCGTTTATACATGAATGTCTATTTCTACTAATTTTTCTGTCTAATGTGCATGAAACACGAGGTAATGTTGCAGACTGGTGTTTTTATGAATAATATTGAGAGTATCAGTTGCATGCCTATGTGTGAGCATGTACCACATGGCTTGCTGGGAACCAAGCTTGTCACAGTGAGCAGCACTTCCTAGAGTAAACTATCTCTGAAACTGCACCCGTCTTTTGCCTTGGGGAGCATAATTTTTTTCCACTTGAAAAGTAAACCAACATATGAGCACCATGGAATAATCATGACTGTAAGTGATTTGAGGAATCCTCTGCAATCCTGTGAGACCAAATCTTATTTTTTGTATCTGGTAGTCAGTCTGAATGACTGCTCTGGTGAGTTGGATGTATCTCCTTTGACTGGAAAAATCTGTTTTCTTAGAAAATGGACTTTTACACAACTAGAGTCACCTCTAAAAATGTGGTTGTTAAGAAAAATGGTAAAATAACTGAGGAATATTCACACCAAAAACTGTAAGCTGCTCAAGAGAAGCAAGAATCCTGTAAGTTGCTCTATGTGCTATGCCATAATCCTTGGGATCACGTTAGTGTCTGATCCCATAGTATTACTTCACAAAGCATCATCCCTATGAAATTGCCATAGCAATAAGATCGTAGTGACTCGGGAGGTAGTGGCAGTGGAGTGTCTTCTGCCATTATTTGTGCTGTAACCCCTGTGTGGATGGGCAGTGGATTTAAACACTTTTATAGGGCATCCTCATGGCAAAAGCATTTCCATGCAGCAAGGACATGAGTTAAAAGGTGTTAAAATGTGAACTGGAATGCAAAGAGAATCCTTGCAGCTCCCAAGTACAGCACAGTCTACATGGGGAGAAAAATGTATTAGGGCTTCAGATCCTAAGGGAGTCAGTTCTGGTGATGCAAACCACGTATGGCTTTGGTTTTTTAATTCTGGCAGTTATAATTTAGATCCTAGAATATACTGGGCATAATTTCTGTCTAAAATAGAATATTCTGGGGCAAAAAGAGTGTGGTTACATGGTATGTCTGAAAGCTGAGCAGCTGTCAAAGAAAGAAGGAGATTGAAAAAGCAGACACCCCTGCAGCCGCATCCTTGACTTTGATGAATCACAGAATCACAGAATAAGCTGAGTTGGAAGGGACCCACAAGGCTCTTCGAGTCCAACTCCTGGCCCTTCACAGCACCCCTCCCAAGAATCACACCATGTGCCTGAGAGTGTTGTCCCAATGCTTCTTGGACTCTGTCAGATTTGTGACTGCTCCTCTGGGGACGCAAGGCACTGCTGACTCATATTCAACTTTTCCTGGACCAGAAGCCCCAGGTCCCTTTCCACAGTGTTGTTTTTCAGCCTCTCATTCCCCAGTCTGTCCGTACATCCAGGGTGCCTTGTCCCAGGTGCAGAATCTGTCACTTTTCCTTGTTAGACTTCATATGGTTGGTGATTTACCAGCCCTCTCATTTGTTGAGCTCTCTCTTAAGCCTTTGTGCCTGACCTGTGAGCCAGTTGCTCACGCATTACATGATGTTTTTATTCAGCCATGTGCCAGACATTTTGTTCAGAAGGTTCCTGTGAGAGACACTATCAAAAACTTGGCTGTAATCCAAAAAGATTACATCAACTGGTTTCCCTTGATCAATTAGGTGGATTACTTTGTCATAAAAGGAAATCAGGTTTGATAAGCAGGACTTTCCTCTCATGATGCCATGGTGGTTCAAAACTGATAACACTCCAGCCCAAACACGTGATTTCCTCATATAGCTTCATCAAATCCTCTCTTTTGAGGTCATACTAAAACACCTGAGAATGTGTGCCCATGGCTGAGCCCGAGTCAGTGCTCTCCTCTGTGCATACAGGGCAGGAGAGAAAGAGGATGAACAAAGAACTTGACTGTTGCTGTCTGCTGCAGCTCTCTGAGACCAAAGGGAAGGGACAGGACATGGAAAGGGCTGCAGTAAAGCAAAGGACTCAGCCTAAGATCCCGCATCTGGCAGAAAGCCCAAGTTTCAGATTTGTGAGAAACTGTCTGGGGGAGAGAAATATCTTTACACTAGATGTGAAACAGGAGGGCTGGAGGGAGGTTTGGAGAGGAGCCCAAGAATGAGCACAGCCTGCTGCAGTCAACGGCTCCAGTCAGGGCCTCCCTTTTTCAACATGAAACTATTTCTATTGTCATTAAGTCTTAGAGAGTCATTGTGTATCTGGATGTGCACATGTGTGTATGCCTGAGTTTGCAAAAGTGGTATGTTTAGCTTCATATCTGACAACATGCCTTTGGCAGATTCAATATAAAAATTAACTTGTTCTGTGCCTTTTTTTTTTTTTAAGGAAGGATAAAACAAAACCAGATTGAGCTTTTACACTTAAAGCCCTAAGAAAATCATAAAAGTGAATTATTGGGTGAGAATTACTCTTTAAAGGAAAGCTTTACACTGGAGTAAACTTGGAACATTTATACATAAAATATTACATATAATATTTATGTGTATAAAATCTGCTGAACTGGCCATTTTCTGACTATTATATAAACTTCATGCATTTGAGAAAGCAGACTTCCTTTCACAAAAAACAATTTGTTCTAGCTTCTAGCTTATATTATAAAGTAATAATCCCTGACTATCAACACTTGATGCTATTGTCATAAGCTGTCTCCTTTGTGTGCTGTTTGGTTGAGTAATTTGTCTTTTGTAGATTGAGCATAAAGTGCATTGGTCTAGCAAGCCAAAAGCATGATGTAAATGAGAAGGAAGAAGATGAGGCTGGGAAAGGAGCACGTACTCCAAACAAAAGACACAATTTTGGGGTGCAGAACTCTTCTAAACCACTCCATGTCCAAGTTTAGCTTGCTGAGGAAGTCTGGGCCTGGGCAGATATACAGATAGTGAGTTCCAAGATTTAGTCTTCTTGATACAAGGCAAAGCACAGTCAGCCTTTGAGATACCTCAAAAAAGGAAGTGATTGAGGGTCCCCAGGGAAGGCAGCAAGCAGCTGCACAGAGCTGGTGACCAGAGAAGCACTGGGAAACCTCCCACACGAGAGGCCCTGGGCTGCCACTTGTGCCCCCACCCTCCCCTGCAGTTGCCATCAGCCAAGGGGTGACACCCCAGGGATGTCCCAGAGGAGTGGTGAGTGGCAGCCACGCACCTCAATATGACCTCCTGGAGCAGAGGGACCTCCTTGGAGACAGTGGATTGACTTTCCACGGTAACTGGGCTCATACAAGCACTGGACACACATTAAGTGGATGGACCGAAAAGGATAAATGTCCTCTATTGTCCTTACGAGGAAGAAATGGCAGACAATGAAAGAAAATGCAACGATTATTAATGCTTTCAACCAATAATGCCTGGATGTGCTCAGATACCATAATGACAAGGTCTTCCAAAATCAGCACAATGCAGAATAGCCTGAAAATCATTTATCTGGGACAATTTCTTACCCTATCTGTAGAAATGTTTGCTATTTTTGCAGGTTGTCTAGTATTGAGCTACTCCACAGTAACCCGTGTGAGTTATCTTTCTGCAAATCCCCCATCTGAAAGTTATTACTTGTTCTTGCAGAAATTATTACAAAATTATCTAAAAAGCAGGTGAAAAACAGATACTGTTCACAGAATTTTTAGCTGTAGAACTGTTAATTCTTTTCTCAGTCAAAGCTGGAACGGAAACTAAGCATTTCAGTGCCCTTAGAGAAATCCAGCATATATGATCTTCTCTAATTGTGTGCCAGGGAAAAGCTGTGGTTATGAAGCAATCACTGATCTGATCCCATAGTAGCTTTTCCTAAGTCAAAACACTCTGTTTTCTTCTCATTTGTTAAGTATTACATTGTTTTAAAGAGTTTCAAAATGTTCTTTCCACAACAAGCATCAACACTGGATTAACAGAATCAAGGTCTATATCCTGGAATGACAGGAAGGAAATAGATGAAAAATTTAATTGAATTTCAGATGTTATGTCTAGAAGAGCAAAATACTCTGAAAGTAATTGAGTAGGTTGCCATCTACACTAAGCAGAGATTTCTAAAACAGAATATGTATGGACAATGCAATTATGCAGAATGTAAACATCTGTGTTGAATGTTTCCAGTGGTATCAAGGAATATATGTTTTTCTCTGATTTTAGAACTTAGTGGTATCAGTGAAAATAAAATAAAATGTCTAATTATATCAGAGAAGTCATCAGAAGAACGCAGAAGAAGCTCATACTTCTTCCTGAGAGACATCTATAATAAATCATTAGTGGTATATTAAGAAATAGATTATAGTCATGGGAATAAGTGATTTTCCTACTCAACAAGGGAATAAAAGAGGAAGATATTGAATTATCAACTATATCAATCCAATTGTATGCTTATTTAGTCAAAATAGGAAAACATCAAAATAGTCTGTGTGATGTTGTTCAGTCCCTTGAACTTCATGGAATTTTAAACATTTGTTAGATAGAAAAAGAGATGAGAAATTTTTTTGAGTATTTGTAATATAGAAACTATAAAATATATTTTCTAATTTTGTAACACAAGCAGTTACTCTAAACACTGAGAAGTGATGATTGTGTGGAGTTAGAAATACATTATCAAATTTTAACTTCTCAGGTAGAGAGAAGTATAGAGTTGCAGATGTTATATTAAACCGTTCATCTTATCATTCATTTACATTTCAGCTTGAAGCGCAGAAGTCTGAAAACTAAGAAGATTTTAATTAAATCAAAGGACAAAGCATGACAATTTAATGACCTGATATAAAGCCTCATATGTTTCCATTGGCCCCAGGAATTTTCTGGAAAAGAAAACAGTGTGAATTAGATTTTCTGATCTATGTGGTCTTGGGCAGCCTGTTCCCAAGAGGCAAGACTAGGAATCAGGCTTTGTTTCCTGTTGGTGCTCAAACCCCACCCAAATTGCCTTAATTCTGGATCAAATAGATACTGCAATTATATTAGATAGGCAAACATCCCAAATTAATTTTGAAAGTTATCTTTGATTGACTGTGGTAGACCCTTGCTTAGGCAGTGACATTTTCTTTGAAAATCAATGTGTCAATTCTTGGTCTTCCCTGGTTTTGCAAACAAAACAAACAATTATTTATCCCCTTTTTCCTGTTCACAGCAAAACCATCCCTGTGATTTAATTCTAGCTTGGACTGATAGCACACCAATCTTCTTGACACACTAAGAGGGAAATGGAATTTGGATCACGGCTATGGCTTGGCAGAAGCTATTGATGTGGTGCCTGCACTTTGTCAGATGGCTCGGGAAATTCCGCAGCCGATACTCAAAGCTCTAGTTCAGGCAGGGATTTCCAATCCCTGATAAGTGTGAAGTTCACAAGAAGTCAGCCACCCTACATTTTCTGCATCTGGTGGCTGTGTCAAGGCTTTCTTGACATATGCTGGTGGTCAGGGCTCCACTTAAATCCAGACATCATTATGTCAGTCTGAGTGGTGAACTGGTGGACAATTTGACTACCTTTCTCTTATTGAAAGGGAGGTTGAGACTCCTTACTAAACGTGGTGGAGTAGCAGAAGCTGATGTAGAAAATATAACTCAAATACTAGAATATATGGTTATGCATTGAAATTACTAATATGAAGATGATTCAGAAATCATTGTGCAACATTTATTCATTTGCTCTTCTCTTCAAAAAGATTTAAAGAATGCAGAAAACACAGGTAGTTGGGAAGTTCTTCAAGAAAAATTTTACTTACCTAAGAAAAATGAATTACAAGTTGCAAAGTTTTACTATATATGAAATACACCTGGATCTGCTACAATCAGGGTTATCCTCTAAATGGATTGAAAATCCTCTAAACTTCTGCTTAAAATAATTATCTGAGGTTTCATCAAAAGGATGTAGGTTACATTGTAGGAAAACGTTTTCAATGATCAGCATATCCTAATAGAAAAGGAACAACTATCTGGGTATGTTTTAGACTCTCCTGTAATAAAAACTTCAGAAATATGTTTCACAAACTTCTCTCAGATGTCTTCTATGTATATGAGTTCTTCAGCACAGGAGAAAGTTGGATTCAGACCTTACTTTCCTATGACTTCAGGATTCTGAAGGACAAGGCCAATATTATCCAGGAATCTATATTGGATGGACATAAAAAACCTTTCTACTATTTAAATTTGTTAATATTTTATGAGTTTATCTCAGACATAAAGACAAAGGTTCAGATCCAATGATGTTGATTTGAAGAACACTGCTTTATTCTGTTATTTTATTGGCTTATTTAGACTCCCCCATGCATTACTCTATTATTTTATTGGGTTATTCAGACTCTCACAATGAATCATTTTCTTAGCTTAAATAAGTCAATCCCATCTGGAGCTGGTCAGAATATTTTCAGTGAAATGAAATATGCCACTTCATCAAAGCCAAGATGTTGTATCAACATATCAGTTTTGACAAACATTTCTTGAGAAAGTTTTTGCCTGGGGTTCCCTTGTCACTTAGAGCCAGAGGAGAAAGAACTTGAGCCATAAAGATCAGATTTTATATCCAGAAACAGACATTTCATAACAATTTTCATTTGCAAAAATGTTTGAGGGGGTTATTTTCATTCCTCTGAATAGTGAAAACAAATTCTGAAACCTTGAAATTTAGAGCAAAATGGAATCTGTGTCCTCTGAACAGCTTTAATTACATCTGAGCATACAAAATGCTGATTCGGTAGCTCATATTTAGAGGATTTAGGTATACCAGAAGGCAGAAAATCAGGAAACCATAAGAAATGTGGCTGTATATTGATAGCTTGCTTCTTTTTCCTGGGAAAAACATTGATTTGCCAAGCAGCATGTAAACATCATTGAATCTGACTCTTGCCACAAAGATGTCCACAAAGCATGCATGATAACACACTCTGTCTTTCACACCAAATTTAGTAAAGCGCATAGCAAATCCTTTCTAAATTATGTACGATAGAGATTGGATCCTAAGTGTTTAGAGGAACACTAGGAATATGTTTTCTTTAGCTCATTAAAATTTGTGGAAACTCCAGCTATTCTGTCGTGGTTAAAACTTTTTGATTGCGCCAAGGGAAAAAGCCCAAAACTGCTTGTACCAGCTGGAACAGGAGGTTCCAGTGCACTGATGAAGCTCCATAGCTGCATCAGCGTGCTCGATTGCACACTGGAAGAAATGGGCACTGTACATGACTGCAGGAATGAGGGAGGTACAGCTCCCTTGTGACAGAAACTGTCCTTACCTTCCCTGACTAGTATTTTATAGACGTATTTCTGTAATCCCTTCTTAGCCATTAGAAAATTATCTTGCAGTATATATATTTTAATTAGTTATTATGAAACAGGGGAACACCTGTAGCTGGAACACATATGGTGGTATTTTCAAAATGAAGACAAAACGTAACAAAAAGAGATGCTGAAATTCTGCCATGTGAAGGTAAGTTTGTAAAAAAGAATGGGCTAAAAAAGAATTTCTGAAGCGAACCTTCAGAAAGATAATTTTCTTCAAACATGAAGGAGCTGCATGTTAGTGGAGAAGGCTGAAGTCTGTCTTCCATTTCTCACAAAAATGCTCATATAAGTATTCATGGTCATGTGCCCAGCAGTGTATGTGTCCTCTGTACCATACAGACTGGTGGTACCAGGGGTGAGAGCTGCTCCAGGGAAGGCAGTGCTGAGGCTGAAACCCTCCCCGGCAAGGAGGAGCCTTACCAGAATAACACAACCACTGCACCCACCCCGTCTTCTTCTCCACGGGTGAGTTATACGAGAAACTGCTGCGAGGCAACAGAACCAACATGTGAGAAGAGGCTGTTAAGGAAAAAATATTCAAGAGAGATTGATTTCAGGAAAGGGAGTACTAATGCTGCACAAAGCCAGATGTGTGACCACATACACACATAAGAGGTTGTTCCTCTTATTCCCTAAGAGTAGAGAAATCCTGTGTATCAGTACAGCTCATATTGCAATATAGGCAGTAATTTTTCTGTAGGGAATTAATTTAATCAGTTTACAGAAATATTAAAGCATAAACTGTGGTTTTTCATGAAACATATTACTGGATGAATTCTCTGCAAAGAAGGGAAAAATCCACAACTCTGATTTTTGTTCCCTTGCAGTTCACCTTTAATGCAGAAGGTCCGTTTTTCTTAAGCTGTTTTTGCAGCAGAATTTCAGATTTTAAAGAGTCTGGAAGACTCCATTTTATCTGTAGAGCTAATGGCACTATACTGTGATAAGACTTGAAAGTGAAAGCTGAAAAACAGAAAGGAGGTGAGATTAAGGATTTTATTTCAGTTGGTACATGGATTAGTTTCAATGGATTTATGGCTGTTGTTTGCAATTACGGAGCCAACTGCACTGATGCCTGTGTCTGTGATTTAGTGGTACCTATTGCCAAACCACATCATTGAGAGCTCTGGTAAGTCTTCAGAAGCCTTTATAGAGAGCGTGCACACTGTTGGCAGCCTCACCCTAAAAGCCAGAGATAAACAGAATAGAAACCAAGGTACAGCTTCACCTTCTGACTCTGCAGAAACCAACAACCTTATACTGTGTTTTTGGCCTATCTTCTTAATATGTAGAAATAAAACCACAGCTGTTATTTTGTCTGAGACTTATAGATCTACTGCTGAGTGAGAGGATAATTCTTGTTTCTTACATATGCCATTGCATTTGTTCTGATTGCTTCTTTTTAAACTAAGTTGCTAAAAATACATTTATTTTCTGATTCAGAAGCAACAGTGAACCATGTTCATGAAACACTCCCAAAGAGGAAAAGAGATAAAATCTTGATGCAGCTGGCAGAATATACAAGATAAAGTGTTTTAAAAAAGGAATAATTATGGAAAAGATTCTATTTGATAGACTAATTAAATAAAAACCTTTGATACAGCTGATAGTCAATTACTCAGTGGAAAAGGAAACCTGAATTTTAAATATTAAGGATAACATCTATCTTTGCCTAGATCTGGACATTATTGGTGCTCTCCATAAATCATCCTCTTTTTAATTTAATATGAGCATCTGTAAGGTCCAGAGATAAATTAATTGCTGCCAGATTTAAATAATACGCTTGGTTTCAGGCATTTCCTGGGGATTAATGACAGGTTAGGGGAAGCCAAGGGCCTAAAGTTCAGCCAGAAACCATTAACCTCAGGTTATCATTAACCTCAGGAAACACCCTATGTCTGAGCCGTGTCTGTGCCTACAGAATGGAAACGAAAAGCACAATGTCATGTATTTCTTGTAGGGGTTAACACCATTCCAGTTGGTACATACAGAGAATTTGTACAGCCGATATTCCACCTGGTTAAATGGCATGTATCAAACGTGTGCATCCACTTGGCTTATCATGGCTCCTCCAAAAGGAAACATTTCATGCTCTAAACAATATGTTGCATGGATGCCTTTGTTTTGAGGGGCCAAAACATAAAAATCTAAAAGTCCATGGAAACCGAGGTGTATGTTAGCATGGGGTTGGTTGACACTTTGAGGTCAACATTTGGCTTGCAAATGCATCTTGGCTGGGTGTGAGGAGCACATCTGGTCTCTTCATTGCTGCCCTGAGTTGTTGCACAGCGGCATTTGGGTACAGGAAAGCGAGCCTCATGTCTCTTAATTTGAGTAGTACAAAATTGTGTCTGGAGGAAAATTTCAGAGTTCCCAATTCAACTTATTAAGAGCCAAATTTTGACCTACTTTGAGATTGCAGAGACCTCAGGAGACATAGTGTCTGGATACAGAAAACAAGAACAATATTTCTAAGGAAGTTTTTTATACATTTTTCAGCCTGAAGGTTTCCAAGCATTTTACGAGCATTTATTAATTAACACCCACAACATTCCTGTGAGATATGTGTTAGCCCCCCTCTGTGCTAGTAATGACATCAGAGATGATACCAGGGGAAATCTGGGGAGGGAGGAAAAAGATGGCACCACAGAGGGACAGGACTCTGAGAATTCCCACTTCTCCCTCATCTCTGCTGTGAACATGGGGCATACTATGGTCTCTGTATACACAGCCAGGGGAACTGGGAGCTGATGCTAATGCTGTATGTAAGGGCTTGTAAAAGTATCACTATGAGTTACTGTTCTTATTAAGAAGAAGGGAGCAAATTCATCTAAGTAAATTTCAAAGCACAGCCAGTGTGTGCCAGAGAGAAAGAAGAAACTTCTGGTAAGCTTATAGTGGTTTTCAGGTGTTGGTCTAATGAGTATTCAGGCTATGGACAGGTTCAGCTGTAGCAGCTGCTTGTATGTGCAGTGGGCTTTGGATGCATGTTTCTAAGCACCAGATTCACTTACTTAATGTTAACCATGCACAAGTGAGTGTCTAGCTTGAGCTAGACACTTAGGCTTCTTCTGTAGTTAATATGGTGCTTTTCATAGTTTTAAAATAAGTGTCTAAAATAATTCCTTAATTTAGAAGTGCCCAGCTTTTCACACTAATTTTAGTGTGGGACTCTGAAAGACCGTTTTTTTTAATAGCGCAGGATAGTTGGGGTGAATGTCAGAACAGCAGAAAGCCTGGAAATTCTCAGTAAGGGGACAAAAAAATGCTCTACTGGCTAACAACTTTGTGAGCACTGTTGGTTTGGGGACTGGACAAATAATCTGTATTTACTCCCAAGCACATATATACCAGGTTGCCTTAGGCAGCAAAAAGGCCACAAGCTCATGTTGGCTTCATGGAGGGAGATGATGGATGAGTGCAGAGAGATACATTGGGAACAACACTTGCAACACATATTAATCTTACTGCAACTTGGTATGCTGACAGGGCTGCCCTTTGTTTTCTGGTCTGTTCATCTGGGTTTATTTCAATGTTCATTTTTTATGATAGTTTTACATGCACAAATCTGTAGCATTGTACGTAGCTAGACAGTTTTGTATCTGCTTTTCATTATTATGCAACTTCTCTAAACATTACTAAAGAATGCTTTAATATATAAATCTTTATCTAGTTTATATTTCTGTAGCCTACATGTAACTTTTTATTTTTGCTCTTTGTCTCCATATCTTCTTATTACCATATTTTATATGCTTCTGCTGCCAGGTCTCTTTAATTCTCCTAGTGGCAAAACCCACTCCTCTAAACCTGTGACAATTCTGCGGGTAATTGTATCACACTTTTTCATGGATTTCAAATGTTTAAGAGAAATGATACCGCTGTCTCTGAAAGCATATCAGGTCAAAATTGTGGCCAAATGTCAACAGTATGACAGGAAAAAAAGGGTTCCCTGGAAGTTGGTTACAGAGAAATTTTCTAAAGAAAGAAAACTCCAAGTATAGAGCACACAACATGTTTCCAGAAGCTGGCAGAAAACAAAGGATTAAGCTTAACTAAATCTCTCTCCTGCTTTTAGTCCACAGTTGATTGCAAAGAAACAACATTAGGTCAGCTGTACAACGCAACCTAATTCCACACAAAATACAATAGAGATCTATGGAGAGTTCGAGTCTGACTTTCTTGTGGGCTGGTAGGATAAGATATCTCAGGTTTACTAAAGCTTATAAATCATAGGCCCTTTCGTTTTGATTTTAGTAAATCTTGCTCTACCTGAGCTTTCCTGAATGGAAGGACAAGAAATTCACACTGCTTTCTGCTTCTATACAAGGAAGGAATGTGAAAACTCCTAATTATAACAATTACCATCTCCTCCTCCTGACCTTTAGTGCTATTGGAACTGCTCTCTTTTGCAGTTGATCCTGTTTTTCACGCTGCTCATTCTAGTCTTACAGATGCAGGCAATCCAAGACAAATGTCATCTTCTGTATTTCCCAGAGTGGGCAATGCAGTGCTGGTCTCTGAAGGTGCAAGGCTTCTTCCCAGCTTTTGGAATCCAGGCAAAAGCTGTACTGTGAAAGCAAGGTGGGGAGAGTAAGCAAGAAGGCACTAGAGCAGGGATGGTTAACATTTTAACAGTCTCTGGTTACTTTTTTCCCAAGCCTCACACTTGAAGGTAGAGTAATAACTGCACAGTGATAGCATCCCTCAGATGAAGTCACCAGCCCAGTCTGGTCCTCTACTTCTCCCTCGTAATTCCTCCTCGTACAGAAAAATGCTCTGATATGTTTGACCTTCTGAAAACCCATGTTCTCGTGGACCAGGTCAAATAGCCTTTGGCCTGGAGGAGGGTCATGCCTGTGTGGATGGTGTGTCACGGAAAGAGCTGGAGGTCCTTCATCCCCAGACCTATGGGAAAATAAATCACTTTTTGAGTAAACAGAGAGCAGAGGTACATCTGAAGTAATATTTATGTAGAAAATAAAAATCTTTCATTGAAGACAGACACTTCCAAATCCAGCATCAGATTTCTAAATCCGAAAGTGGTTAAAATTTTGTGGTTATTTTTTAAGATGATGATTTGGGAATAATTTTATAATTTCTTTCTTGTTTTAATTCCTTATGCCTAAAATGTACAATTTATGTCTACATTGTATACATGCATATAAATTACATACATCTAATATGCATCTAAAATAACACTCCCAATCATTCTCAATTCCTATGATAGCAATGGCATACAGACATGCAGCTAAATTAACATATTAGTGAATTTCAAAGATACTGATTCTCCAGAAAGGAAGATACATTGGCACTCATTTCTACCCAGGTCAAACAAGTTATATAAAACACCAAATGTAGTTTACAAAATGAACCAGATATAAGTAGTCTAGTATTTCAGGTTCATCTATTCTTATTACAATTGTCTAGAACTAAAAGCAAAAGGATACACTATATCATTAAAAATAAATGGAGGTTATAATTGCTTAAAAGATTATAGCAAAAAATTTGCATGACTGATGTGCTGCAACATACAAGGGGGATTTGCTATACAGAATTTAATGTTGCTTTGCTTGAAGGTGCAGCTTGCATTTAGGCATATCAAGAAACAAGATCATTTAATGGTTTATTCATTCTGTTTAACAGAATATATCCATGGCCCATCATCCACACATTCACCTGCTGTCATCTGCTGTTGAGTTCTGTAATGAACAGCTGTGGAAAGGGCAAAAAATGCACAACAACCTCTGGCTATTTGCATTTAAGATATTTAGTTCTGTGTGAGAAGAATGACATGTAATCAACTAGACACAGGGGTAAAAATAGCAGACTCGAATTTTGCCTACCATTTTCCTCCTCCCTTAGAGATAGTTACAAAATTCATGAATTATTTGCATTTTGACTTTCAGAACAACATGCAATTTTTATAGGGCAAAAGGTTAGATTCTGTCTGTCCTGTTTCTGAGGGGTAATTGGAGAAGGAGAACTCTTCTTGGTGTGCACCATGGGAACAGGGCTGATCTGTACTGTCAGTACATAAAGTCTCATTAACAGGTTGGTAATAAAGAGCGATGCCCACATGGCAGGGGCAACACCTTGATAAAGAAGCAGATTGAAACAGCAGTGTAGTAACCATTGGAGTTGTACTGTGTTTGTAATGGCCTCTCTTGAACGAGGTGGGACACCTATTAAAGTCTGCAGGAGGTGTTGTGCAGTGACTATTAGAGCACCCCTGCTTGAAATGGGATTGTAGCTCTCTTACCTCTGTAGTGCATTCAGATTGTCTAAGCCATCCTTGAAAATGATGGACTCATTCCCCTGAAGGCCTTGAGTGACTTCTGAGAGGCTGAAAGTGCTCCGGGCTCCCCTGGATGCCAGTGGGACCCAGAAGCCAAACCAGGCCCCCCAGAAAGCAGGAAAACAGGAGACAGTGAGGGGCAGGATCCCATCTGTGAGTCCTGCTGTTGGAAGCTGAACAATAAGTAAGTCTGTTCTGAGATAATATTCTCATAGAAGTTGCCAGGCATCTGTCAATTGGAAAAATATGAGGGCTCATTTGATACCAATAGCTTTGTTTTCTGCTTTATCCACAACAAGTTAGAAAATTGTATTTTAAAACTTATTTACTGGAAACAACAGGAACATTTAGTTCCCCAGTCATAGTCGGTAAAATCTGGCCGAAGGAAATACATCCAAACTTTTCCAAATATTAAACAAAGATTCTTTAGTTGTGTGCCTTTAAAGTTTGTTCTCAGCTTGAGAGTAGTATATAATGGGAATAATGAAAAAGACACTAAGAAAGTGATGTTCCATGAGCTAATTTGCAGGAGACCATATGACTTTGATGGTTGGAAAAATAAAAAGATTACACTGGAAGCTTGTAAATATTAGGTGTAGCTTCTCAAATACATTTGAATCAGTCAAAACAGTGACTAAATCATTCTGAGAACCTGCAATAAAAATATCAGCTATTATAGAGTATTTATGGCTTTGCTAAGTAGGAAAAGAACCAGTCTGCTCTGAGAGTTAAAAGCACCATTAAAAAGATGGAATAGTCATCTGTCTGCAGTCGCTTACACCAAAATGGCTTCATTTATAAAAACTAAATTTTTATACAGATTTGAAGTATACAGAGAAAATCAACAACATTTGGAAAACAATTGAAATAATTATTTCATTAATTGTAAAACCAGGTTACTGTGAGCATTCCAGTAAAGAGACTCTGCAAGCATGTGCAGAACTGCATGCATTGGAAAGGTGGTTTTCAGAAGGATTTGCCACACTCTTCCCAGCCTGTGATCTGTGAAGAGAAAAGTCAGAAAGTTTTTGACATAGAATCACAACAGCAGTGTCTCTTCTCCTCTGTGGTGTGATGCTGAGTGGAAGTGAGTTATACTGAGTATCAGTCAGTACCAGTGAGGCTGAGGAAAAAGTGCCAAGAGGGAAGGGGACTGAAAGACATCTCATGCAAAACAGGATTTCCTTCCTTTGGAGGCTCTATGCACAGCATGAGAGGCCTGCATTTCATCCCTGCATTCCCTGCCCATGCACTGACGATTGTACCCTGCTCACTTCTCAAGCATGGTGCCAGCCTGAAGTATTTCTTCTGTCAGTGACTTCCTGAGCCAGGTACAGCAGTCACCAGGTCATGGGCACCTGTGTCCTTTGCCTCATTGCCCCACGCCCAAAGCACATGGTCCCAGACTAAAGTTTTAGCATCTGGACATCCGCCTCCTGTCACATGAGCTGACAGACCAGACATAGCCTTCACCACGTGAGAGAATAAGGTGCTGCCTGGTATGTTATAAAAAAGACCTATAGAAAGTTGTGTAACATGGGAGGGTAATCAGGAGGAAGAATGTAGGACTAGTTGCTTGCTACTTTGGCAAACTACAGAGCCAATTTGTCATATCTCAGTTTGTCAGGATAAGAGAAGAAAATCACAGGCTAGACATTAACTATTTTATATGCAGGAAATGACCACAATTAAATCAAAAGGTCTTTTTCAGTGTGAGTAAGGTAACATTAAAGGATATGGATATAGAAGGGACTCAGTAGCTCCATCAGATCAAATAATTTAAACTTCAGATATAGCATAAGATTAGCCTCAGAATATTTCTGGCTACAAAGATGGAAAAGCTGGAGAAATGACTAAAAATGTTAAAATGTTAGATTCTATAAACAGCGTGGCATCCAAGTTAACAAAAAGTGCTTGCTTTTGGCCTGCTTTTGGGGGCTTTGCTCCCAAACACAACAGCAACCCAGAGCAGAGCTGGGATTTAGGGTTTTTTGCATGACTCTTTTGTCCCCAGCACAGCCCCCAGGACCCAGGCCCACATTCACAGCCTTGGGCTTAGACATGGAAGGAGGCAGAAACTGAATAGTGTTCAGCAACATGAACATTTGCAAACTAAACCAGAAACAACCTGGCCTCAGATTTGTCTCTCAGGCTGAGAAACCCACAAAAGCAAAGGAAGGAACTCGCATGGAAACTGGAACCATATTCCAGCCCCAGTGGTTCCTTTGGATGCTTTTCCTTTTCTGATCACAAAGGCCAGGAAATCAGCCTGGGTTCCAGCTGCTGCTCAAAATATCCACACTCCTGTTGCTTCAGCTCAGACAGTTAATGCTGCTTAAATATCTTTCTCTGAGAGTGCAGTTGGTTTCTTGTCTGGGTTAGAAATTGGACATGAGCTGTGTGCCTCATCTCCATGAAAGCCATTCTTCTCTCCATGCCCCTTGTGTTCAGCGCCTATGGAATTCTCAGTCGACTGCTAAAGGAGGAACCACCATGCATGCTGGCCTGCTCCATGCACGGTGCTCCCCTTGCATACCCCATCACACCCGCCTTTGTTTAAACATTTGTAGACTGAAACATCCTGTCGAGCCCTGTTCTGTGGGAGAACATATTTGTGAGACAAAGCAATGCTGTGGTCTACCAGGAGGTCTATGACTCTCTCGGTGAATTATTCACTACTTTGCTGTGGTCTACATGCCAGGTCACCCGTGTTCACAGCAGAGAATGAAGCACTATTCATTATCAACTTTTGGTTTTTCTCTTCTAGGAGGTTGTTCCCCCACCCCTGCTGCCCTTTCAGGTTTTAACAAGACACTGCATTCTTTTAGACTTCCCCTGGGCAGCAGTTTTTTGCACTTGCAGAAGTACGGCAATAATAGAGGGAAAGCCAAAGCAGTTGTAAATTGTAGCAGTTAATGTCAAATTGATGGGGCAGTGATCAAATGAAGTTCATAACCACAGAATGCAACCTGGGGGTGGAATGCTGTTTCAAAGATTGCTAATGACAGGGTTATAAAATCATAAAATAGAGAGTTTTTTCCACTGTGAAAGTTTGAAAGAATTTATTTGGGTGAGCAAAGGTATTAGCAGTGTTAGACTTTTATAAGACATTTAGCACAATTGCTAATCAATGAGGGGACTGACCAGTCCATTTTGAACTGAGGGAACAACACCTGCATTGTGTTGCTATTCTTGGACACCCTGAGTGCACCTTTAATGATCTTTAGGTCTTCTAGTATGGTGCTGTTTAATTAGAAACTGCTGATAAAAAGGGAGAGCAACTGTTGGCTAAAAAGAGCAGTTTCAGGGTTTTCAGATCTGCTTTTTAAGCACCAACATTCAAGAAACCAAAGCAGTAGGGAATGTCACAACGTTAGCACAAGGGGAAACATTTATAGCTCATCAAAGCTGGACAGTGCACAGCTGTATCCCAGCTGCATTCTCCAACCACAGTGCTAGAAATACCTCAGAGAGGAAAAAAGAGGCTAGACCCATGAAAATATCAAAAGATAAATAGGCATGGAAAATATTAAAGACATTCCAGTGCAATTTACATACAGAAGTGAAAAATGAACAATGCAAATGAGACATACACTTTTATAGATGGATCCTTCTGTATTTTCAGATTTATTTATTTATTTATTTTTGTGATTTCTGCTTCAGTTATTGAGACTAATCTGTCATGTGATTTATTATGCTTTCCTTACTCATTTGTGCTTAGCTTAGTCAGGAACGAGTAAAGTCAGAAAAAATGCCTAGCTTGAAACCAGCCTGTTTTCTCCTCATGGCAGAATATGGAAAAGGGAAGAAGCCTGCTTGTAAAAACTACATTTGTTTAGAGAGGGCTTAACATCCCCAGATTCAGACAGAACTTCCAACCTTGGCTTCTCTGCCAGAGATGCCAGCCTTGGTCATTAAGATGTGTTACCCGAGTCCCTGTAAGTCCACACGAAAACGTGGCTGGTCTCTGCACAGTCACCATGTTTGGCAAAGACACAGGCTCAAAGCAATTTCTGGCATCATTCACTACATTCAGCTCTCCAGTTTCCGGTGTGATGGAGGATCTTGCCAAATCATAATTTTTCTTTCACTTCCAGTCTTCCTGCTCCTTCCCGATTTCCCACTCAGAGGCCCTTCACAGCTGTGTTTCTGAAGCTGGAAGACACTTAGTAACTAGAAGATGGTAAGGTGCTGCTTCACCCTGAGGCTCCCTAACCACTTTCTTTCCTGATCCCAAAGGCATCAAAAATTCATCTTTTGTAGTCTGTGGCCCTTTGAATGGGACAACAATCATCTCACAAATTGCACCCTTCAGAAATGTAGCTTCCAGTGTTAAGATTCAGGTATTTAAAGGTATTCAGGTCTTTAAATAAGTCCTTAAAGCCTTTTAGGCAAGTTCAGATGCTGCAGACTTACCCTGATGGGCTTTGCATTGCCTAAGCAGTACTCCTGACAGCCTGTCAGCTCCAGAATATTCCTGTGCACATTCCGTCAGATAGTTGGGTTTTTAAGTTATGTCTTCACAAGAGGGAAGGAAAACCACAACCCCACTTTTCTCCATTAGTATGTGGTGTTGGACATCTGGCTCCTGCATCAAGGACATAATACAGATGTTCTGCTGTGTAAGTCTACTTTGGTTGCTAGCAACCATTTACAATGCTTATTAAGAAACAGACCATTGTGAGTCAGCAAATAATCCAGAGCCAGGTGAAAGAGGCAGGAAGGGAGTGAGCTATGTCATCACTTGAAACAATATAATAAATTCTAAATTAGTTACTGGTCTGTTGGCCAATTTTGTACTGTGGATGCACTGTGGAAATGGACTTGGGAGAACCACTGTGTTGAGGGACACAGAGATATGTAATCTGGATGTGATTTTTTGGGAATAGAAGGTGGCAAATTCCTTTAGTGCAGATCCTGTAGAATATTCTTTTTCCGGTAAGTAATTTATGCCTTGGCAAAGAATACTTGATATCTACAGTGTCAATGACAATAGCAAGCAGCCTGTTGCACCTTGCCATAACAACTGCTACTGGTGGTGATGTTTTCACAATAGTGACCCCTAAAATAGATTAAAATGTTGATGTAAGAAGTAGCCTTATGCTTGTAATTAACATTCCATTATTAATATTGCATTGAGATGAAAGAGTGTAGGTCACATAACAAAGCTGTTGTTTTCACAGCATTTGCAACATCAGAGAACTTATATTGGCTACCTGACATTTTCTTTTAATGTTAATTACGCTAATGATTTTAATATGCTCAAAATTAAAGCTTAGATTTCTGGAGCAAGAATAAGGTGCTGATTTAGAAAGGAGAACAATTATGTTGAACCATATTAAGTGACAGTGTGGCATTATGAGCACCCTGGTGAAAATCCTAAGGAGCAAAGCAATTTCAAATGGAACATGCAGCCCCTGGCTCACTGTGAAGCGAGACACTGGCTATAGAATCTCTGAATTTTTGTACATATGTTTTTCAAGAAAGGTCTTCAATTTAGTGTCTACAGCTGACCTATTGTTTCTTAAATGCTGTGTTTTGTGAATAGTCTGGTAAGAATTTTATCAAGTCGTCCATCTCATGCTTTGTGAGCACAGAAACCTGGAATCTTGCAATCTGTGAGTGAAAACCATTTCCTAGAGAACATCCTACTTATTCCTGGTTGCCTGGTGACAGGACCAGAGGCAATGGGCACAAATTGAAACACAGAAGGTTTCCTTTGAACATCAGAAAATACTTTTTCACTGTGAGGGTGACTGAGCACTGGCACAGGTTGCCCAGGGAGGTTGTGGAATCTCCATCCTTGGACATATTCAAAAGCTATCTGAATATGGTCCTGGGCAACCTGCTCTAGGTGTCTCTGCCTCTGCATGGGGAGTTGGACAAGGTGACCGCCAGAGATCCCTTCCAGCCCCAGTCATTCCATGATAGTGGGATTCTGTCTTGTCCTTCAGGTCAGTTTTCAAGACCCCTTACTAACGCAATGTCCATACCAAAATGCTGGCTGATGGGAGGTGCCTATGGATATTATTGGGATCTCACTTTCCTTCTTAAAAGAGCATGTGCTCAAGTTGCAGTAAGCCAAACTGTCCTGTCATTTGATCTTCCTTTTTCCCTGACTTATTTCCCTTCCAAGACCTCTTTGCTTCCACCAGCTTGTCACATTTTATTTTGAGATCCTAAAATATTCTGGAAAGGACCTATTTCTCAGATCATGTTTGAATAGCACATTGAACTGGATGCCTCTACTCTGACCAGCTACTCTTAGAAGGGACAGTGCTGTTACTAAACGCCATCCTGATGGGCATATTCCTGAAACCAAACATCTTTGCTAATTAATTAGATCTTCAACTTTTTCTCTTTGGCCTCAAATAAAATTAAAAAAATTAACTTAGTCTTTTTGTAAAGGCATGTGACTCAGCTGTGTTAACTTAGGGTCAGGTTTGTGCCTCCTAGTCATGTTACGTCAGGAATCACAGGGACAAACACTGTTTTTTCAGGGCTTAGAGGCTATAGGAGCACTCATGGAGTATAGCACGAGTAATGAAAGTAAAGCCATGTTAAAAAGCTCCCTCATGTTATTACTTGGCAGTTCATTAAGATATACCTTGTTTACCTGCTGCAGCCTGCACACCAGATTTAGCTCTCTGCAGGAATCTGAAGGCATTTAGTGTGCAGAAGCTGTGAATTGCAATGAAAAACAAAACACTTCTGTTTCATGATTTTATGAAAAGCAAGGTACTTAAACAGTGACTGAGAGGCTGCTCATCCCTTCCAGATTTTCCTCAGGCAGAAAAAAGTGTGGAACAGAAAAGCAGAAAAACAGATCTGAATATCTTTACTTATTGACAGGTAGGTAAACACTGTACATTTCCTATTCAGCTCTTTGGGCTTTCTGTTAAACCTTATAATCTCCTTTGGCTTGTTAACCACTGCTGAAGCAGGCCAGAATTCATTTGCATTCTTGTGTTGTTCAGTGACCCTTCAGTGATGTCAGATAAGAACACTGATTTTTAATTAAAATCTCAATTTTCAAGCACATTTCAGAGTTAATATATGGTGAGAAATTCTGACCAACTACATTGTTTCTACATTGTTTCGCTAAAGCCACATGGGTTCAGCTGTCTTCTTAATCACCTCTAAAGCAAAAAGTCACAGCTTCATTCCTGAAAAATGTGACTTCACAGGACAATGAATATGTGAACGGCTGATCTGCCATATATACCAGAGGATCCTCATTTGAAGGAAGCATCGAGTGTGTGAAAACAGGAAAACATCCTGTGTTTAAAGATTTAAAAGCTCACGATGGCAGTGTGAAAAAGTACACAGCAAATTGCTTTGTAGCATACAATAAATTGCTGGTTAATGCGTTCCCATGTTATTTGTTTTACTCATTCTGGTTTTTTAGGCCTTTATGCGCCCATCCCAATAAGCACGCATGAGACCCATTAGCGACTTTATCATTAGTCCCAGGTCTCAAGATCCAGGAAAGCATTACTCACCTTGTTACACCAAGGGCCACGAGGTATCAGTGCCAAGATCTCCAGCTGGTATAACTGGTCCACTGAAGCAGAGAAACCTACAGAACTACAAGAATTTGCATTTGCACATCCAGGGAGTAAATAACTCACCTGAGGTTGCACAGAAATTCTGTGGCCCAGCTGGGAACCGAATTCATATCTCTGAATTTCAGGCTCAGGTTCAGCCTCCTCACCAGCCTGCAGTGCCTGTGAATACTATTAAATATTTATTTTGCCCATTCACAAGCCATCACACTCTCAGTAAGGATGGTTGTCTGCACACTCCAGCTCCTGCTGGCCCTTCAGGAGCAGGCACAATGAATGAGGATGTTTCCTGCTCAACAACCATTCTTCCATCCTTTTTGACTGTTGTACTTGACTGCTCCCCCAGACAAGGCTTTTCAACATTTTCACTGAATCAAAAAAAAA